>PVKA01015653.1:0-49551 GCA_004027165.1 Ctenomys sociabilis | reverse complement strand
GGGAAGGAGGGAAGGAGGGAAAGGAAGGGGAAGGGAGGGGAGGGGAAGGGAAGGCAGAGGAGGGGAAGGGAAGGGAAAGAAAGTGTGGACCTGAACTTGATTTGGAGCACAGTGCCAGTGTCCACTGAGCACCTGTGTGTCCTGCCTCGCTCACTCAGCGCAGCATGACGGGTATACACACCCTGGGTCCCACTACAAAGTGTACTGCGGCTCATGTCTGCTCAGGAAGACACGATAGGAAACACAAGGATGTGCTCTGCAGGGCAAGCAGCCTCCAGGCAAGTGCAGCACTGTGGCTGTGGGGCTGGGTTTTTTTTAATGTATTTGGTACAGGGTCTTGCTACACAGCTCTGACTCATAGTGATCTTCCTGTGTCAGCCTCCCTAGCGCTGGGATTACAGATGTGTGCCACCACATCCGGTTTCAGTGGCCTTCACAGCGTGCCTGGCATTTCAGGGCTGGCACAGTATGTGGTGCCAGAGACTGAACCCAGGTCCTTGTGCTTGCAGGCAGGCACTTAGACTGATGAGCTATCTCCCAAGTCCCCAGGCTGTTTTTTAAATGAGGGATGCTACCCCTTATGCTACCCTTTAGTGTAGGTGAAGGGACAGTGACAAAGAGCTAGCAGCTGACTGCTATGGGATGCATACTGCAGAGCCTGAAGAGAGCTTTGGGTCAAGAGAAGTCCAGGTGAGCAGAGCAGGTGGAGCGTCCCCATGGTCCACCAGGGCCAACGTCTCCAGCAGGGCTGGTGACAACAGGCTGACCAGGCTGCCTCTGGATGCAGAGTGAGGCCTTGACTTTGGGGGCTCCCAGGGACCTTCTTACCAGCCAAAGAGCTGGGCGGCCAGGAGGAAGAACACCTGTGTAACTGACAGCTTCCCTAGCCTCCCTGACCAGGGGAAACAGGCTGGAATGGGCAGAAATTCTGAGTCTGGGACCAGTTCCGCATGTGTGCATCCATAAGCTAAAGACGTTTTAAAGCATAGCTTTCAGGATCCTTTAAGCTAGAATATGTCTTCCCCGGGCATTGGTCCTACAGTTACCCTCCAGCCTGGGACTCTATGTCACATACAGGTGCCCCAAGTTCAGGCCCCCGGGCAGCTGTACATGCAGCTGTCCTTCCAAACAACACATGTTGTTCCCACCTGTGGCTTCCCACCCTCAGTCCCTTCACTTCTGCTTCCCTGCAGCTGTAAGGCTGAGGACTGGGTAATAGGGGAACGTGGAGAGTCTGGAGACCACCATGAAGATGGCCAGGAAGGAAAGGAGAAAGGACAAGTACACAGAGGAGTCAGGTGTGTGTGAGAAGAAAGGGCTGTGCTCAAAGTGGGCACCCCACAGCCCCCACCAGTGACCACCTCTGCACATCCAGGCCCTATGTAAACAAGGGTGCTCAGGCTGACTACTTGGGGACAGCCCTTGCCTGCCTCCCCCACTGACTCCCATAATGCCCCTGCTGAGCGCAGGGTGCAGGTCACTCACCCCTGCAGCACCTCCACCGCCATCAGCCACCACCAAGGGATCCGTGGAGCTTGCACTCACTATCTGCAAAGGAACAGAGAGGCTGTGCGTGAGGTGGTTCCCAACCTAGGACTCCACATCTCTGTGCATTGTGGGCAGCTGTGAGAGGAGAAATCCATGCGGCTGATAAATGCCAGGATGGGGGGAGGCCACTCCCTGGCTCCAGGAATCTCTCTGCAGTGTGGCAGTTACCTGCGGATGGCGGCTCCATGGCCCACCCAGATCAGGAGACTCTAAATCACCCAAGTCACACAATAAGGACATCTGCATTATGTCCTTGTCCTGAGGAGGTCTTTCTGGATAGTCTGCAGCACCAAGTTTCTAATGTTAGGAGGGTCAACTGACTTTGCATCCTCTGTTCCCAGGTCACCTCATAGGAATCTTCCTTCCCACGAATGATGCAGCGTTGTCTTCCAAAATATACCCAGGAAGCAGAAAATATCAAGCAGATTTGATGCAACCAAGGGATCTACAGACAAAGTGAACACGGTGGGGGGCAGCCTGGGTGTGGGCTGGAGCTTTCTGGGTTGGTGGGAAACAGTGGTCTCCTCATGAACTGACCCCCAAAGGCGGAAGGTGAGGGTACCGCTTTTCCTGAGTGCCTGTCCCCGGCTGTCCTTGCTATGACTCCAGTGCTCCCCAAACCCTGTGTGGGAGGAGCCATGCCTGGGCCTTCCTCACAGTAGACAGATTGGCCCCTGTGTCCAATCCTCTGCCCCTGAGCCCATGAACACATGACAGGAGGGCTGGCCAGCGTGCTCCCTGGCCACAGCCCTGTCCGGTTACTCGGTGAGTTCTCCATAGCCTGCCTCTTGCGCAACCCACACCTCCATATGGAATCTGCCCCGGAACCCCAGAGCAGCTCCCCAGGGGTACGGCATGAGCTGCTCCCAGTGGTCTAAGCCCACATCTCCCAGAGAAGTGGAGAAAATACAACTCAAACACATGTCTTCAAGCTGGTTGAGTTTTGTGTGTGTGTGTGTTTGGCATTAGTTTAGGGTCTTCACACTGATTTATAACCTTAGCCCCTTTTTATTTATATTTTAATGTTGGAACAGAGTCCTATTAAATTGTCAGATTGCCCAGGCTGGGCTGGATCTTGTCATTCTCCTGCCTCAGCCTCCCTGAGTGCTGGTGTTATAGGTGTGAGCCACCATGCCCAGCTGAGGTCTGCAGATACTGGAATACTCCTGTGATACAGGAGGAGAGTCGTGGACCAGTGGCCACACAGTGCCCCACAGTGGCCTAGATGCATCACTGAGCTTCTGTGAGACTCAGGGCAGCTATGCAGAAGCAACAGGAGCACAAATGCGCACACCACAGTCATAGCCTCACATCAGGGCAGGACACAGGGCCAGGCAGTGGTGAGGGAAGGACCAGGCCACTTCTTCTGTCCGCTCTATGTGGACATGGACAGACCTGCAAGACTCCAGAGCGTAGCAGGCTGCAGAGGGTGTTCGGTGGCAGGGCCAGTGTATGTGTGTATGCGCGCATGCATGTCTGTGTGTGTGTGCATGTGTGAGAGAGAGAGTCAGAGAGAGAGACACAGAGACAGAGAGACAGAGAAAGTGCCTGGAGCTCCCACCCGGCAGGCAGTCATCCCCATCCTCACCCAGGCAGCGACTCACTGGTGACTCTGGAGATGGGCTGGGCTCCTCATCCTGGCTCCAGGTGCTGCTGAAGGCCCTGAAGGTCTCACTGTTCTGCTTGTGCTTCTCGATGGTGGCCTGAATGACCTGGACACAGAAAATCCACAGGGCTGTAGGCAGGAGCCAGTAGGATGTCGACACTGCAGGGGGCCGTGCCTGGCTCTGTAGGGTCTAGGTGTGCATGAAACATGGCCTAGGCCCCTGGCCATCGTATTTCTGCTAACCAGTGGTGCAGACTCTGCCCTGGAAACTTCCAGATTGAAAAGACCACTTTGGAGAGAAGATATCTACAGCATGATCCCTCCTGGTTCATTTATTTCTTTGTTTTTATTTTTAACTTTATTTTTAGACAAGATCTCACTAAGTTACTCAGGCTGGATTTGAACTTGTGGTCCTCTTGCCTCAGCCTCCCACGTGAGGCTTATTCATTTCTGTCTATGTATGTAGGGACAGGGACCAAGCTGGCAAATAGATTAAAAGGCTTGTGCTATCTGAAAGTGCCTACGAAGGCAACCGCAGTCATGGCCTCATGCCAGGGTAGGGGGCCGGGCAGTGCAGGGGGGACTGGGCCATCCTGACTCATTGCTTCAATGTAAAATGTCCACACTGCTCAAAACTTGGAGATTTGGCCACTTCAAAACTAGATAATTCACCTACCTGAATCCATTCTTTCTTCTCCTCTTCTGTCCTATAAAGACAAAGACAGAATCTTTCAGTCTGGTCTTGAATACCAACGAGAAACTCCCAGCTTCCTCTGAGTCTAGAGCTAACACCTCACCTAATTCATCGGAGAGGGTGAGAGTTTGCAGTGGATCCTGGCTTGCTGTGCAGACTCCCTGCAGTGGTGTAAACCAGCGCCTCCCTGGCCCCTAGCAGGTAGTTCCCAAGCTTTCATGCTATTAGCAGGGTTTGGAAGGCCACAACTGCCAGTCAGAGCACGGCCTCAAAGGGTAAAGGGACCATGGCCACCAAATCAAGGCAACTTGATCAGCAACTCTGTCAGCTGTATCTGATGGACACCTTGGCATGTGCACAAGAAGCAAAGTCTGACAACACAACTAGCAGCACTGCTGGTAATAGCAGGACCTAGGAGCAGCTTACGTGCCTGCCCATGGGAACTGGTTGTTGGTTAGGAGGAAGAACTGCACTGCTCTAAGAAATGGTGCAAGGCTATAGGGTGACTCCTGACAAACTAGATAAAAAAAGCGAGGTGCGGAAGCAGACTATGCAGCAGCCCCGCACTATGACAGATGTGTCGTGTGTACACATCTGTGATGTGCACCCAGCGGCAGCAGCACTCGTGAGGCCTGCGTCATACCGAGTCTGAAGCTCTAGGCACCTCTTTCTTCCAGTCAGGATGAATGTGTGTGCTGCATTTGGCTTCCCAATATCTTGCACCTGAAGAGCAAAGAACAAAACACAAACCCACACAAGGCAGGCACTTTAGCTCTTCTTGAGTACCAGCCTCACGTTCTCTGACTTGGAGGTTTGTCCCCAAGGAGGTGTCACAAGTGATCCAGCAGGGTCTGCAGTCTGCAGGGAGAGGAGCCTGAAGCTCAGGGTCATGGTGGGTGATGAAGGCCACCATGTGAGCCGGTCCGTGGGGGCTGATAGGCTGGGACCGCCTCATCCTTGTACCTGGCCCACTGCTGACCACACCCACACGTGGCCCAGCAAGCCTTCTTGAGGAGTTGCTCCAGCCATCCCTGGCCCTGCCTTCCCCACCAGTGCTGCTAAGCACCACCTCTCTGCAGGAGCTGCACCCCCTTAGGAAGGAGGAGATCTTATGTGAAGAGCCAGGTGGGCCGTGGCCACTCTGCAACATCTGAGCTCGTGTGGACAAGTGACTTCTCAGTTTAAAGACACAAGTAGGAAAACCCACATCCAGAGAGTGGAGAATTCTGCCCACACCAGGGCCAAGATATGCTGCAGTTATCCGGCAGTCACAGGCAGAAGTGTTGGCCAGAGCCTAACATCCCACCCCTGCTTCATGTCCCTTTGGTGGGTGAAAGGTTTGGGAACAAGGGCTCACTCACCTGGAGACCAGAGATATCCATCTTCTCCCGAACACTGAACTTCTGTCCCATGAGCCGCAGTTTGGGTACACAGTAGAGGATCATGCTGTTGAACTGCAAAAGGGGTGGCATGGTGAGGGGCCAGGAGCTGCTCCCACAAGACCCTTATAAGGCCTCTTCTAAGGTCAACCTTAAAAACATGTGCATGATCATTTTAACTATGTTTACAGCTCTGAGGGAAGAGACTGTGGAGGATATATTTATTTTTGTCCAGTTCCTATTTTTTGTCCACCCTTACCTAGTTAATTGTACAATAAGGAAGGAAATGTTTTGAATGAGCAGACAGGGATGGATCTCACAAACAAATGAACCAATTGAATGAAGCCAGATGCATCCAATGGCATTTATGTGGCACCCTGGAAAAAATGAAACTATAGAAGTAGAGAACAGATCAATGGTGGCCAGGGGATGGGGGTAGCACTTGACCACACAGGATCAGGACAAGAGACTTTGGGAAGAGTAAGAATAGTGTCTTTTCTAGCTATATGAGGCACCTGGAGCCCCTCTCCTCTCTCCAAGTCAGGGTCTTGCTTTGGGATAGATGGAATCAAATGCACTGCTATGGTTAAAAGCATGAGACGATTGTAGCAAATGGGTTGGAGTTGCTGACAAGACACAGTGCTGACAGTCCTAGTAGGAGAGGAAGACCACAGATGATCTTGTCCTAGGGCCTGAGGGGCAGGCAAGGGAGGCTCCGGGGCTGGTCTGGCAGCTGGGCTCACCAGGAAGAGGTGGCGGTCCTGGGTTGTGCCATTTTTGGCTGAAAGCTTCTGGATGTGGCCCTCCTTGATCAGTTCATTGGCTGGGTTGACAATGTCCTCCTCCCCACCCAGTTGCTCGTACACCTCCAGGAGTTTGTGCATTTTCTCCTGCAAGAGACATGGGGTCAGGCAGGTGCTCCTGGGGACCAAGGCAAGTGGGCCTTTGCCCTACAAGTACAACCCACAACCCCAACAGGACAATGAGGCTGTAGCAACAGAGTGGAAGGAAACACAGGCAAGCACTGGAGACTGATATTGATGAATATACAGAAGTTGAGATGGATGCCATTATCATTTCCAACTTACAGACAAAGAAACTAGGGCAAGAAGAAGTCAGCCAAGGCCTATGATCTGGCCTGTGCTAGTCTGTTCCTAGGTCAGGGTGACTGGTTGATTACATGGCCAACCAGAGCCCTACAGTATGAAGAGTCAGCAGCTCATAGCCCTGGCCCTAAACTGGGATCTAACACAGCAAAAGGCAGGACTGAGCCTATTGGGACTTCACAGCAGCAGCATGCTCTGGCCTGGACCTCAGCAGCTAGTGCCCTTGGACTTGAGTAACTGCAGCCTGTGTATGTAACAGGTAGTTTAGGTGGCCCTGCTGTCTGTACCACAGATGCAGGTAGATGAAAGCGTGTCAAACAGCATATCACAGAGTATGGGGACACTAACAGGAGTGACAGGGCAGGGATGAGGACTTCCTGAACATTAGGGAGAACGAACATGCTCCTGGCATTGCACAGTTCAGAGTGCTTGCTCTCACCTGGCATGGTCTGGGGGCTATCCTTATACCTGGCAGGTACTGGAGAGGTTGGGCGTACATCCAGCCTCCCAGAAGGGAGGGCTCAGCACACACATGCCTGGCTAGTACTGGAGGTCCTGGCATGTACCTGGTGTGACGCAATGTGTTCCAGGGGAGCGGGCTGGTCACCTGGTATGCAGTGGAGAAGAGCCAGATGTGTACCTAATGTGTACTGGGGAGCTGTGTGCACTGAGGGAACCAGGCATGATCTTGGAAGCAGGAGCACACCTGGCCTGTGTTAGGGGCCACGAGGCCGGGCACGCGCAGGCCCAGCACCTGAGACGGACTCTGCACTTCTGGCAAGTGGATGAGTGATCACAATAATGAGAGCTGACACTTAGGCCTGCTCCTGTTCAGAGCAAGCCACATACTATAACTCTTTTAACCCCCATGAACTCCAAAGAGGATAGGTCTGTGAGGAACCCTATTTCAAAAATGGGGAAACTAAGGCACAGGGTGCTAAATAACCAAGGTCTATAGATCGGATAAGGTGCATGCCTCTCCAGCTCAACACAGGGTCCCTGAACACCCTGGGACAGGAGTGTGAAGGCACTCACCGCTAGACCCATGGAGGGCAGGGAGAAGGTGCCACCCACCCTTGCGCTCTCTGTTCTACTCCACACCCCCTGGGAAGTTGTGCTCACCATTTTCCGAATGGCAGCGTTGGAATGGTTGGCGGCTGTGGAGATGAGCTCCAGGGACCCTGCAGGAGAAGGACCCAAATCAGCTGGGCAGGCCGTGGCTTGCCGCGCCTGAGAGGTGGACTGTGGAGCTCAGGCAGCTGCCCCAGGCAGAGGTGCTGTCCCTGCATGTGGCCTTTCTCAGGACATCCTGACTTTTCCTCACACCTGGCCCAGGGGCAGGGAGAGGCCTGTGGTCCTGTTGGTATGCCTCACCTGCTGGGGCCAGCACCATGAGGGAGACCGCACTCACCTACACAGAATCCTTCCTGTGGGCCCACTGCTGGGGCCAAAGCACTGGGCAGGGACGTCTGGCAGAACTTTCTCCAGAACCAGCATCCTGTTTCCTTGCCAGTCAAAGGGGACTTTCCTTCACCCTACTCACTATGTCACTTTCTGACCTGGAAGGCGGCCCGGTTAGGGGCCTGACTCTCCTTGTTTTCTCTGTGTCCCTGTCTGTGGCTCTGATTCTGCCTCTGTTTGTCTTTCTCCCTCTCCATCTGTCTCTTTGTGTTTCTATCCCTTGGCATCTCTCTGCCCCTTCATTGTCTCTCTGTTCCTCTGATTCCATCTCTTCATCTCTCCTCCCTCTATTCCTCTCTGTCTGTCTCTGTCCCTGATTCTCTCTTTCATGTTTCTCCATCTTTCTCCAAACTCTCCCTCTCCTCTCCTTCTGTTCTTCTGTCTCTCTCTATCCTTCTCACCTGTGTCTTCCCAGGGCTCACAGCAGGTCCCTGTCCCCAACCCCCCTCAGGAGCCCTCAGCATGGTGGCCGCCTCTACTCACTCTCAGCGTCCTTGCGGTCTGGAGAGTCCTCGGGGAGCCTCCTCAAGTAGTCTTTGAGCAGTAGCTCATAGCGGGGGACCCTCTGGACGGGCTCTAGCATATGGTGTTGTAGCGTCAGGTTCCCACACACCTCTTGCTTCTGTAAGATAGGGGTCAGCATGGACATGCAAGGTTATGTTTGGACCCCACAGCTCCAGGAGCTGCCCAGAGCTTCCTGCTCTTTAAGACCCAACCAGCAAGTTCACTGTTTACAACTGGGGAGACTGAGGCTTGAGCAGGTAGCTGCACAATGGCACCATAACAAGAACCCAAGTGGCTTATGCTAGGTCCACAGTTCGCTCTTTACACACACCATCACTGAAGAAAATAACACAGTGACAAGACTGTCTTTTCCCATAAGAGTTACTGTCCCAGCTTCATTCACCATGGTCAGGAGCTGAAATCCTCTCCCTCTCTGCTGAACTTTGCCCGATGTGGCCTGTAGGGAATCAGACTGGATCTTTCCTCATGCCCAGAAGTTGTCCTAAGAGACCTCTCATTATAGACACAAGCACAGGTGCTTGGGTGGGCAGGCAGGGCGCTGTGACTCATGGCTCAGCACCTCCCACCTTTCTCTGACTTGAAGTAGCTCCCTCTTCCAGAGCTCCAGTAGCAACTTGCTGCTCCCCTGGGTAAGGCAGACCCTTAGCCCGGTGTCATAGTCTCAGACACATTCAAGAGGTGATCCAAACGGACAGTGAATGTTTACATTCTAAAAAGTTGGAACTGAGCATGGTGGCACAAGTTTATAATTCCAGCACTGGGGAGGTTGAGAGAGGAGAATCACTAGGAGTTTGAGATGAGCCTGGGGGTTACAAAAGTGAGCACAAGGCCAGCCTGAGCTGTGTGGTAAGACCCTGTCTCAAAAATAATAAAATAAAAAAAATTCATTATGGTAAAAGGCACACTGCCATTAATTCCCCTCAAAATACTTCCCTGGAGTGGGCATATAGCTCAGTGACACAGTGCCTGCTCGGCAAGCTTGAGGTCCTAAGTTTGATTCCTGGTACCAAAAAAAAGTTCTCTAGGCTGGTGAAATAGCTTAGTGGACTAAGTGTCTGCTCTGGCAAGTGCAGGGACTGGGGTCTGAGCCCTGGTCCTGCTTGCTGAGGTGGCCCTGCTCCAGGCATGCTCTGAGCTGGCGAATGAGTCCTGGCATGGTGGCACATGACTCCCAGCCCCGGGGAGGCTAAAAAAGGAGGATCACTATGAGTCCGAGCTCCATAGTGAGACCCTGTACCAAATACATAAAAAGTTCTGCCCTTTTCCAACACACTTATCCCGCCCTTTACGACACTTTCTAAAGCAACTCTGGAAGTTGTTCTCTCATGTCTTTGCAAGGTGTGATATAAGCAGTAGACACAGCTGACGATCACCGTTAGTGGAAATGTAGGCCACTAAAATCACCACCATGCGCCCTCATCCCCATTACTCAAAGGGGTTGGTTCCCTCTGACCTGTGGCTCTTCCAAGGCCAAAATGACCACAAAAGTTCAACTGAAGACACTGAAGTCGCCAAGACAGCTCAACTAAAGGCAGTCATGACAGAGAACTTTCAGAAGGGCTTCCGAAAGTACCGAGCACTGTGGCAGCAGTGGGCCCAACGCATGGGGGCAGTGCTCTGAGGCAGATTCACAGCAGTGTATATTTCTCTGTAATTAAGGTGTTTTGAAAGTCAATATTCACCATATATTTTGATCACACTGCGTGCATGCCAAAAGCCGTTGCCCCATCGCAACCATCTTCCACTTGGGGTTTCCTGAGCCCCCTTATTTCCTTCTCCCCTGGCAATATCCACTGTAGCATCTTGGCTACCTAAAAGCCTGCTATTCCTGTTCCATCTCCCACCAGCTTCTGCCCTCCCCCTCCAGCATCTTGAGGGTCACAGCCATTTTCATCTGCTCCAGGGCCAACATCTTCACTCTCGGGAGAGCTCAGAACTGCCCTGGATACAGCAGGCCAGTAACAGCCTGTGTGGAAACCTTTGTAATGACGAAGATCAGGATGGTCACATGATCTTGTGGCGTCTCCCTACAAGAAGCTTAGGAATAGAGACAGAAAAATCTGGCTTTGAGACTGGGTGTGGCGGCACACGCCTGTAATCCCAGCTCATGGGAGGCTGTAAACAGGCGAATCACTAGAAGTCTAGTCTCCTAGTGAGACCCTGGACAACCTATAGACCCTTCCCTAAAATACAAAAAAAAAGAAAGAAAGAAAAATCTGGCTTCCTCGTGGACAGGCCTGGCACAACCCCCTTCACCAAGTGAGAATCCCCAGAAGGGGGCAGTGGAAGACGTGCGGCCAGGCAGGCGACGAGACCAAGGGGAGCACAAGCTTGCTCCACTGACACCTCCTCTGATGCACAGCCTGCGCTAGGCTGTAGGGAGATGATCGGTGGATGCACCTAACCTGTCCTGAAGGAGACCAGGACAGAAGCTCGTCCTAGATGAAAGGGGGCTCTTAGTACCAAAAAATGTCATTAGGATTCGACAGTGGGCTTTGGAATGAATAGATGTTACCAGTACTAAAATTTCTGATTTTGGTCACTGCGCTATGATCACTCAGGAGAATATTCTCAGCCGCATTTAGCAATAAAGGGCTACTGTATTTGCAACTAAGTCACCAAAAAATCAAATATAATCATACATATGCATTTAGCGAGAAAGGGAAACAGGATACAATGTTATCTAAGACTTTGGCATTTTGCACTTTTTCTGTAATGGTTTGAGATTTAAAAATTAAAGTTCCAATAATTTAAAATGTGCTTTGGGTTAAACAGAGGAAAACTTCCGAGGCCCTGGGAAACTTAATGGAGACCTGATCCCCTCTGGGCTGAGCCAGGGTTTCTCAGCCTTGGCCCACGCACATCAAGGGCGGAGAATTTCTCTTGTGGGCCATCACAGAACATTGCAGGGCATCCCTGGCTTCCACCCCTCAAACAACAGGAACAATGCCAGCGTCTACAGGCAAGGCCTAGGTCATCTGCAAAGAATGGTTGTGCTGTGCTGAGTCTGAGGCGCACAGCCTGCCCAGCACCTGATGTCTGCCCCGCTATCAGGGCACACTAGTTAGAAACCAGCCTGTGACCATAGGCTGTATGCACAGCCGGTGTCCCCAGGCAGAGGTCGCTCGACACGGTGCAGTGCCAGTGTAGCCACTGCAGAGTCACCTGTCTTTTCAGTCTTACAAGCATCCCATCCCCTAAGGGCCTTCTGGACACAAGAACTTGATATGTGCTGTGTGGACATGAAAACCGTATCCGTGCTGGGTGAAGCTCTGCCTCCCCACTCTGGGGCACCAGCTCGATGCACTCCATGGCATGCACATGTCACCATGCTGTGTGCTCATGCCAGTATTTTAGTGTTGCAACATCTCCCCAAATGAAGTCAAACTCCCAAAAGTACATCTGCCCCAGCTGGATAGGCAATGGGAGGAAAAGCAAATGAGTCCTGATTATGGCTTCTGTTTCCCTTTCCTGCCTGAAGACAGGAAATGAAAATTTAGACCGAGTTCAGCTTCCTCAGTTGTAGCATTTTGATGAGGATGACAACAATGACGTTGATGTGAGTGATGACAGAGGGGGAGGTAGGGGAAGAGAAGGAAAGAAAAACAGCAAAGTTAAGTCTCAGGGCTGAGGATACCTAAGCCACTTGGGGCCAGAGTCAGAGGAAACTGGGCATCCCAGCCAAGATTTTGTTGATAGTTGACAATGCATTGGAAAAAGACCATAAGGAAAGACACTCATGCAGCTGTGTCCTGGAAAGCAGGGTTGTATCCTCATCTCCTCTGCAGGGCTGCAGAGCCTCAGCACTTGCATGGCCCCAGGTTTCTTCCTCTCAGAAACCCACTTGGGTTTCTGCTCCACTGACTTGGCTGTCACCACAGCTGTGCGGGCCCCACAATGCAGGCAGCACAGGCTCCCAGACAGCTGATACAAGAGTCCTGCTCAGCTGCTGTGCCAGTGAAGGTGGAGCTGGAGTTTCTTTTTTTTTTTTAAATGTATATAGTACAGAGTCTCACCACACAGATCGGACTTGTAATGATCCTCCTGCTTTCAGCTCCCAACCACTGGGATTACAGATGTGTCACAATGCCCAGTCTCAACCACTCTCTCAGTGTTCCCTGGGGACAGGGCTGGCACAGCTCACCGGGGATCAAATCCTGGTCCCTGAGTCTGCCTAAGCAGGTGCTTTAGTCCACTGAGCTATCTGACCAGCTCTGAGCTGGAGTTTCATATCCTGTGAATCATAGAGGCTAGTTTGTGCTGGTAGGTCCCAATTCCCCATCCATGAATTAGGAGGAATCATTTGTCCCCAGGAGTTATTATGATGATCAAAGCATCAGGACACGGTCTATAATTTTATTAATGTTCTTTATGCTCCCAAATTTCAATGAATTCATCTACTACTTTTGGATGTACAAAAATACATCTTCACACACACACACACACACACACACACACACACACACACACACACCCAGCCCCACATCTTGAGGCTGCCTGCTGGTGGCCACCTACCTGAATGCTGTGGACAACATCTTTAAAGGGCAGAGAGCGCTGGGTCCACGAGCTCACCAGCCCCACAGCCCTGTCAAAGTTCTTGACATACTCCCCGTACATCTTCAAGAATGGGGCCAGCTTCTGCAGGATGTCCCCAAGCCGAGGGTTTGTGTCCCTTTGTTAGGGAGAAAAGTCATCAGAGAAACAGGCTGGGCGGGACAAGAGCTCCTGAGGTTAGGGGACATGAACGAATGCTGGCAACTGCCTGACTCCCAGCACTGCATGATGGTGGGCACATCGGTCACCCTCTCTGAGCCCATTCCATCTTCTGTGTCATGTGGGGTAGAACACAGTATGTTATTGGGAGATTAAGTGGTAGGGTGCCAGCCAGGCTGGTGGTGCATGCCTGTAATTCTGCTATTTGAGAGGCTGAGTCAGAAGAATCACAAATCTGACCCAATCTATTGCTCTAAATTCCTACTATGGTGCACACAAGGCTTTAACCAAAAAGCCCAGCAACAGAGCAGGATGGGTGAAAGCTTGGACCCCTGTGTCATTGTCATAAAAGGAGCTAAGGAGGCCACATACATATTTATGGTTGAGTCTCCAGGGTCTGGAGGAAGAAAACCCCTGTGGACTTTGCCAGCCTGAAGATTCTTACCCATCCCTAAGCGCCTTGAAGACACAATGTAACCTGCTCTGCAGCTGGATCCTATCCATCTCGAGATGCACAAAGTGACCAAGTCTGGTCCTAATCTACTGGCAAAGACCCCCCACCCAGGGTGGCTCTGTGCTGGGGGGACCCCTCAGGAAAGCCAGGGCTGTGAGGGTCTGGACAGAAGGGACTCTAAGCAAACTCTAGGTATCCCAGCTTAGGGGCAGGCCAGGTGAAGAGAGTACCAGTAATGCTTCATTAATTAATTGCACCCTGCTAATGAGCACATGTGGCAAAGGGGCAGAAGGAAGAGGCTCTGAGGTGAAGGTGGCTCCATGCGAGGAAGCCAATAGAACCAAAGAGCACGTCTTATTCTGTTTTATTTTCCAGACTTAAACACTCATTTACTTACATTGTACTAAATGCATTCTGCATCATCAGCTTCCTTAGAAGCTAAGGCTTGGAGACACTGAGAAGCTAGTCAGGGTCACCTACCGGAAGGGGTGGGGCTGGGATTGGCCCCAGCAGCCATAGGGAGGGAAGGTGCTAGGCCGTGATGAGGCAGCCCTCAGGTGCCTGCAGAGATTCGAGGCCCAGCAGCTCTGTTTTAGAGGCTCCAGAAGCGTCAGGTGTACTCACCACTCCTCTGTGATCCTTGTCCGCAGCTCAGGCAGCAGGAATTGCCCATGGAAGCGATAGATGGAGGAAATGTTAGAGAAGATGCCAGTTGTCACTTCTGGAGGGACCCCTGCTTCTGTCAGCCTCGTGCAGAAAACCTGCGTAGAGAAGTGCATGATGGCCACTGAGTGTGGCCCACTGTGGACAGTGATGCAGTGGACACTCGGGCAGGGACCTGCCTTATGTTCCCTTATAAATGCCAGAGTCACTGTGCTTCCTTGTCATCAAACAACCTCACAGGGGCCGGGGAGATGGCTCAGTGGAATAAGCACTTCCCTGGCAAGCGCAAGGGCCTGAGTTCAACCCCTGGGTCTGCCACAAACAAACCTCACAGCCTTAACACAAATAGGGAGAGAGGGACAGTCCTGAGGGAAGGGGAAGGACATCTTTCATCTCCAGAGAAATGGGAGGCTGCCATTTCTTTTTCTGTTGTATGAGACCCAAGTGGGAGCAACACACTCTACCAAAGCCTGCCTTGTCCAGGTGCTTCATTTCCTATGCACAGTGTTGCCTCACAAACAAGGATGAGAGGCACCCACTGTCCCCAGCTCATTATGCAGCAAAGTGCCCAGCACCCACCCATGTGCTCAGGTAATGCAACTACCAAGAAGACGTGTCCTCAAGAGGAACACACAAAACTCTGGTCCTAGTCTCAAGCACTAAAAGAAAGAAAAACTTTCTAGATCACACTTAAATTTGCCTGAGTTTTAGTATCAAAGTCATTCATATTCCAACGGTAGTGTCCAACTGGTGCTAAGGGATATGCTGTTTGTCCCCGAAACTCAGTGCTTGCCCACGGGGATTCCACAAGTGGACCAAGGTGGTGGGTGTCTCAAGCCGTGTGGACTTCGCTACCTGGTCCAGCAGGTGTAGCCGCCTCACATAGGTCTCCTCGGTGTGCAGGAGCTCCTGGGCAAGGTGGAGCAGCTTCTGAGGGCTGGAGCACTGCAGAGAGAAGAGAGCAAGTCACTGCGAGAGGGGTGGAGAAGCGGAGCTGGCCCAGGCTTCCCTCTGTGCACCAGGGTGAGCAGTGGCCATGGACAAAGGAGCTCACTGGCCTGGCCTTTGCTGCTCAGTTCTCATAGATGCTACTTGCATTTCTGTCAGGACTCCAAGATGACTGTAACCCCAAGACAATTCCAGCTTCCCAGAGCTTTGACTACGGAGGAGTTACAGCAAACACATTAAAATTGACTGCAAAACTGGAGGTACTATACAGTGTACAGTGCTTGCACTGCATGCATGAGGCCCTGGGCTCCTTCTCAGCACCATCAACAAAAACATCCAAAAAACCAGAGCAATGTCAGCAAGGCAGATGGCAGGCAAGGAAGCAGGAGGCCCTCCTTCCGCAGCAAGACGTGGGTTTGACAGCAGTATATGGGGCAGAAAACCTCTAGCAGAGTTCTAGGGAGCAGTTGGAAGCAGTGGCACCAAGACTGCAAACCCGAGGAGAAGCTCCAGGGGCAGAGAAACTGGTGACGTCTGGTGTGCCTGCCTTAGTTCATCGTGTTACAGATAACAAAATATCTATGAATGAGTAGTTCTTAAACAACAGAAATGTATTTCTTATAGTTATGGAGGCTGAAGTCCAAGTTCATGCCACCTGCAGTTTTTTTTTTGGCAGAACCAGGGATTGAACTCAGGCCCTTGCACTTGCCAGAGAAGCACTTAGTCCACTGAGCCATTTCCCTGGCTCCAGAAGTTTGTTTGTTTGTTTTTCTGCACGGTCTCACTACGCAGCCCACACTCATAGTGACCTTCCTGATTTGTGCCTCTCTAGTGCTGGGATTACAGGCTCGCGCCACCACGCCTGGACTTCACTGCAGGCTCAGCACATCCAAAGGCAGGGCCTGCACAGCACGCAGAACCAGGTATTGAGCCCTGGCCCCTGCGCTTTCCTAAGCAAGCGCTTAGTCTGCCGAGCTACACCGCCGGCCCTGCCGCCTGCAGCTTTGGTGTGTGATAAAGGCCAGATTTCTGCTCCCAAACATCTTGAATATGTGCCCTCACATGTTAGAAGCCAGAGCAGAAAAGCTGTAAGAAGTGGTTTTTCTCAGATCGTAACCAAAAAAAAAAAAAAAACTACATACAAAAAAATAGGAAATATGATACAATTAGAGAAACAAAATAAACCAGTCTAAAGAAAGAGATCTGTGGACTATTTGAGAAAAAAAGTCTGCACAGAAGGATACTGTGTAAAATTGCTGAATGAGGTAGAAGATAGCACAAATAACTACAGAGTCAGGAAAGAATGCAAAATGTGTCAAGTAAGAGATTAAAAGCTATGGAAGCCGGGCGTGGTGGCGCATGCCTATAATCCCAGCACTCAGGAGGCTGAGGCAGGAGGATTGTTGTGAGTTCGAGACCAGCCTGAGCTACAAAGTGAGCTTAAGGCCAGCCTGAACTGTATAGTGAGACCCTGTCTCAAAAAGACAAAAAAAAAAAAAAAAAAAAAAGCTATGGAAAAGAATGAAACACTTTGGGGGAGTATGAAAAATACAATGACTGACCTGAGAAATTCATAAAAGAGTTCAGCAGAAGATCTGATCTGGCAGAAGAATCAGAAAACGTAAAGAGAGGTCATTTAAAGTTACAGTCAGAGGAGCAGAACAACGGAGAAAAGCAAACAGACCATGAGGGACTTCTGGGACACTGTCAGATGAACCAATCCATGCATGTGTGTGTGAGGCACAGAAGAGGAAGGAGTGAATTTATTTGAAGAAATAATGGCTGAAAAATCCCCAGATCTGAGAAAAGAAATGGGCATGCAAATTGTAGGAGCTCAAAGAACTTCAACCCAATAAGCCAACAATTAGATCAAAGTCAAAGATCCCAATCTTGAAAGCAGCAAGGCTAAAGTAATGTGTCAGCTGGGGAGATAGCTCTAAGTGCCTGGCTAGCAAGTGCAAGGACCAGGGTATGTTCGATCCCAGGTACCGCATGTGATACAAGCCCAGGAACCCGACGGCACCTGCCAGCCACTGAACCTGGGCATGGTGACACACACCTGCAATCTCAGCGCTGAGGAGGCTGAGACAGGAGGATCACTATGAGTCCAAACTGTGAAGAGAGACCATGTACCATAAAAAGAAAGAAAGGAGGGAAGGAAGGAAGGAAAGGAGGAGGGAGGGAGGGAGAAAGATAGATAAATAGGTAGATAGATAGATAGATAGATAGATAGATAGATAGATAGATAGATAGATAGATAGATTTTTGTTAAAAAATAAAAAAAGCAATGTCTCATGCATACAGGCTCCCCTAAGGTTCTCAGAGGATTTCTCAGGAGAAATTTTACAAACCAGGAAGGAGTGGGAATGCAATGGGATGATAAAGTACTGAAAGAAGAAAAAAAGCCAACTGGCCAGGGTATGGCTTGGCGGCACAGTGCCTGCCTGGCAAGCATGAGATCCTGAGACCAATTTCTGGTACCAAAAAAGAAAATGCTCAACCAAGAATACATGTTGGACAAAACAGTCCTGAAAAAAATGAAGAAGGCCAGGGTGTGGCTCTGTGGTACAGCACTTGACTAATATGTGGGAGGTCCTGGGTTTCATCCCAAAGACCTCAAAAAGAAGAAAGGGGGCAGTAGAATAAGTGCTTCAATCCCTGGTTCCACCACAAAAAAAGAAAGAAAGGATGAGAGTGGAAAGGGAACAATGAGGAAGAGGAGAAAATAAAACCTTCCCAAATAAGCAAAAGTGAAGGGACTTTATTATCAGTAGATCTCCAAAAAAAAAAAAAAAAAGGGAAAAATAATGAAAGGAAAGTTTCAAGTTGAAATGAAAGGATGGCAAACAATAACACAAACCACATCCACATGACAATGTAAGACTCTCCAATAAAAGTAAATATAGGGACAGTTACAATAATCTGTACTATCACAATTTCAATGCACAGAGTTAAATTATGAGAACATAAAGAAAATTTAAAATGCATGTTAATTGATAGAAGACTTACAATGATGAGTGGATGATATTAATAACACAGTGGGGTGAGAGAGAGGAATCTGTAAAGGAAGTTATTAAGGTTGTTATCCATATAAAATCAAATGCTATAACTTTAAGTTATTTTATATAATCATAGTTGGAGCTACAAGAAAAATAGCTACAGAATATACACAAATGGATATGAGAAAGGAATTAAAGTAATCAATGCCAAAAAGAGATTAAAATGGGAAGACAGTGATATAAGAAAACAAGAATACAAAGAGGTGTAAGACAGACAAAAAATAGGGCCAAGGATATAGCTCAGTGGAACAGCACCTGCCTGGCAACATGAGGTCTTGAGTTCAATTCCTGATACCAGGAAAAAAAAAAGGACAAACAGAAAATAATAGAATGGCAATTATTTTAAAGGACAGTTAGATTTAACTATTTATTTATATGCATTTAGTACAGGGTCTCACTACACAGATCAGACTCACAGTGATCCTCCTGTTTTCAGCCTCCCAAGCGCTGGGATTACAGGTGTGTACCACCACATGCAGTGTGATTTGCCATCTCACTGTGCCCTGGGGGCAGGGCTGGCATGTGGTTCTGGGGATTGAACCCCAGTCCCTGCTCCTGCCTAAGTAGGCACTTTAGTCTGCTAAGCTATCAGGTAGAATGGCAATTTTAAGTCCTTCTCCATCAGTAATTGCTTTAAACAAAAATAGATTAAATGCCCCTATTTAAAAAATAATACGTAAGATCTGAGGCTATTGCTTAGTGGTAAAGAATTTGTCTTTACCAGGCTTAGGGCTTGGTTCCATTATCACACATACACAGATTTAAATTGACCAAGTGGACTAAAAAGAGTAGCAACCAACTACATACTATTTATTTATTTATTTTTATATTATTATTATTATTTTGGCAGAGCTGGGGATTGAACTCAGGCCCTTTCACTTGCCAGGGAAGCACTTATTCCACTGAGCCATCTCCCCAGTCCCAGCACATGCTATTTATAAGAAACATAAACTCAGGATACAGGGACCTGTTCTAATAGTGTTTGTAAATAGAATATCATGTCTACATCTTGCACAATAATTAACCACTAAGAAAACAATATGCAATGTATTAATTATTGAAACTATCCTACTAATTTGATTTGAAACTGTCTCATTGCTATTTGTTTCTCAATAAAATTATGGGAAAAAAAGAAAAGAAACATGAACTGAAAATGGAAAGAATGAAAGGAGATATTCCATGCAAATGGTAACTGAAAGGAAGCAAGAGTGGCCATGTTTACAGCAGGCAAAATAGACTTTAATTGAAAAAGAAGAGGAAATAGCTCAGTGGTGGAGTACATGCCTCGCATGCACAAGGCCCTGAGTTCATGCCCCTGCATGAAAAAAAGAAAGAAGAAGCCGGGCATGGTGGCGCAGGACTGTAATCCCAGCACTCGGGAGGCTGAGGCAGGATTGTTGTGAGTTTGAGACCAACCTGAGCTACAAAATGAGCTTAAGGCCAGTCGGAACTGCATGGTGATTTTGTCTCAAAAAGACAAAAAAAAAAAAGAAAGAAAGAAAAGAAAAATTATTATAAGTAGCAAGGACACTGAATAGTGATATAAAGGCCAAGTCATTGAGAAGACATTATAATTATGCACAAAGCCTCAGAGCTTCCAAATACATGGAGCAAATTTTGATACATTTGAACAGAGAAATATGTACCAATAAATAAAAAGCTGGAGGCTGGGCGTGGTGGCGCATGCCTGTAATCCCAGCACTCGGGAGGCTGAGGCAGGAGGATTGTTGGTGAGTTCGAGACCAACCTGAGCTACAAAGTGAGCTTAAGGCCAGCCTGAACTGCAGTGAGACCCTGTCTCGAAAAGACCAAAAAAAAAAAATAAATAAATAAAAATAAATAAAAATAAAATAAAAAAAAAATAAAAAGCTGGAAATTATAATACCTCACTTTCAATGATGGATAAAACAACCATATAGAGGGTCAGTAAGGAAACAGGAACCTTGAAGAAAACTATAAACAATGACATTTAACAGAAAAACAAAACACTCTGGGCCAACAAAATAGCTCAGCAGACTAAAGTGCCGGCTTAAGCAAGCTTCGGCAAGCACAGGGAACAAGGTTCGATCCCCAGCACCACAAGCTGCGCCAGCCCCACCCCCAGGGTGGGATGAACAAGCCAGAGTCCAGGTATAATGGCACATGCTTATAATCCCAGCACTGGGGAGGCTGGAAAAAGGAGGATCACTATGAGTCCAAGCTATATAACAGACCTTACAACAGCCAAATGCATTAAAAGCAATAACAATAACAACAACAACAACAACAAACCTAGAACGCTCTACCCAACAATATGATAATATACATTGTCCTTAGGTGTACATGGAATTTTCTTCACATTTAAGCATCAAGAAAGTCTTAACAAATTCAAGAAACCTGAAATCCTTTTCCAGCCACAATGGAATGAAACTAGGAAACAGTAACACAATGGAAATCTACAAATGTGTATAAATTAAATAATATATTGTTAAGCAACCACAGGGAAAATTAGAGATACACTGAGACTGGGCTGGCGAGATAGCTCAGTGGTCTAAAGTGCTTGCTTAGTCAAGCTCAGGCAAGTGCACATACCTGGGTTTGATCCTCGGCACCACATGCCATGCCAGCCCTGCCCAGGGTAGGCTGAGCTGGCTACAAGAAAAGAAAAAAATAAAAGGAAAGAATAATACATTAAGACTAAATGAAACTGCAAATGTGCTTATAGAATCCAGCAAAAGTAATGCAAAGAAGGATGTTTACATCTATAAATAGGTACATTAAAAGAAAATGTGTGCATTAAAAGAAAAAAGATCTTGAACCCACAACCTAAGTTTCCATATCAAAAAGCTAGAAAAAGAAGAGGAAGTTAAACTCAAAGCTAGCAAAAGGAAGGAAACAATAAAGATAAGAACAGAGATAAACAGAACAGAATGGAAAAGACAATAGAGGAAATAAATCAAGGAAATCAAAAGCTGCATTTTTTAAAAGATCGACAGAATTGACAAACCTTCAGCTAGATTAACTTACAAAAAAAAAGCCACTAAAATCAGAAATGCAACGAGGGAGATTACAACTGGCAACAGGAAGATTTTGTAAGTGATACCATAAATAAACATATCTCAATGAACTGTATTACCTACAATAAATAAATAAATAAATGCCTAGAAACACAATCTGCAAAGGCTGAATCATGAAGAAATGGAAAATCTGAAAAGATCAGTAATACATAAGGACACTGAGTCAGCAATCAAAAACTTCCCAACAAAGAAAAATTCAGGACCAGATGGCTTCACTGATGAATTCGTTCACAGATTTAAAGAAGAACTAACATAAATCTTCCTGAAATCCTGCCAAAAAGTTGAAGGAGAACACTTCCAAGTTCATTCAATAAAGCTAATGTTATCCTGACACAAAACCATACAAGACACTACAAAAAGAGAAAAATACAAGCCAAAATTCTTTTTTTTTTTTTCTTTCCTTTTTTTTGAGACAGGGTCTCACTATGCAGTTCAGGCTGGCCTTAAGCTCACTTTGTAGCTCAGGCTGGTCTCGAACTCACAGCAATCCTCTTGCCTCAGCCTCCTGAGTGCTGAGATTACAGGCATGTGCCACCACGCCCGGCTAAGCCAACATTCTTGACAGATACTGACACCAAAACCTCAACAAAATATGAAAAAAAAAAACAAATTTACCAGCACATTGAAAGGATTAAATGTCATAAATTCAATTTATTCTTAGACTGCAACTATGGTTGAACATGTAAAAATCAGTTAATGCGGGGCTGGGGAGATGGCTCAGTGGAATAAGCACTTCCCTGGCAAGTGCAAGGGCCTGAGTTCAATCCCTGGTTCCACCAAAGGAAAAAAAAATCAGTTAATGCAACAACATATCACACATTAACAGAATGAAGGACAGAAAAGACAGTCACAATGGATGCATAAAGTGTGTTTGACAAGATTGAACACTGTTTCACAATTAAAAATACTCAACAGTCTGGGAGTAGAAGTAAACAACCTCAATATAATAAAAGCTGTATGTGAAAAGCTCACAGCAAACATCTCATACAATAATAAAGACTAAAAGCCTTTCCTCTAAGGTCACACAACACAAGGTTGGATGCCTACTTTTGCCAGCTGTGTTTCACTTGGTACTAGAATCCTACACAAAGCAATGAGGCAAGAAAAACAACTTTAAAAAATTTCTACAAATTGGAAAGAAAGTAGTAAAATAAGATCTGCTCAGGGGGCCTGATCTTATAGGCAGAAAATCCTAAAGACTGCATAAAAGACCGTTGGGAATAAGGTCAGCAAGGCTCACGAACTCCTGAGGTGTGATTTCCTTCAATACCGACCACACGTGACTGGGCTGCCTGCTAACCCTGCTGTGCTCACAGCGCGGCTGCTTCAGGATGGGAGACAACGCAAGGTGTGGCGAGCTCAGGTGGAACCTGCCCTTCCCACACCAGGCATCAAAAGAGGGCTGCCCCAAGCCGGTGGTGTTTGTACTGATTCAAACAGAACTACTCTGGGATGGTTTGGCCCGAAGGAGAGCCAGAGAGAAAGCAAGGAACTCGGTTTGGAAAAGCTTGACCCCAAGCTGTTCATTGACCCCAAGGTGTTTCATTCAGCACCTTGTGCCTCTATTTGCAAAAGAGACCTTGCTCCTAGGCCCCGCATACATGAGCTTGAAAGGACACATGAAATAACAGTGGATCCCCAGTTCTCTCAATGCCTTGCCCCACAAATGCATCATGCACAGAAATTAAAAGTGCTAAATGTTCTAAGCCTAAATCAGCCTGGGTTATAATTTATTAAACCTCTTTTAGGAATACAGAGTCTGTGGTAGGGCGGAGGGAGACTCCCCAGGAGCAGTTTCTCTCTGCAAATGGATCGAGTCCTCCTCCTCCTCCGCCTGGCCCAGTGCCCTGCAGGTCCTGTGGAAGGTCGTAACTGGCCTGGGGTACCCCAAAGGCTATGTACTAAGGGCTTGACCCCAGCTCGGTGCCCCTACGAGGTGGCAGAGCCTTACGAGGCGAAGCCTAGGGGGAGGGCTGTAGGTCGCTGAGGTGTACCTTGGAGGGAACTGTGCGACGCAGCTCTTCTCCTTTCTCTCTTTCACTTCCTGGCCGTGACATGAATAGCTTTACTCTTCACATATTCCTGCCAAGATGCATTGTTATAAAATGATGTCTATATTCAGATACTGTGACATCTGGACCTTATTGGTCCTACAGAGACTGCCTTTCTCTCCCAAGGTCAGCCAACTCCTAGAGATTATGAAGGATTCACCTCTGATTATATTTTTCAAATGCAAACCCACATTTGACATGTAGAGTCAAAGTCACAGAAGTGAAAGACTGCTTTGACAGGAGCGTACTAGGGCACTCTGCTGTGTAGGCATTCAACTCACAGTGCTCAGCCAAGCATGCAGGAGAAGCTGCAGCCATTATTCAAGGAGGCCTGACTATTGCTTGAGAGACCTTGGCAACATTCATATGGTGCTGCTTTTACATGTATGCAAAATGCAAGAGTTGTGGGGTCAGAAAGGCTTTATCCAGGTTCCAGAAGCCCTGGGAGACTACATGCACTGAAGGGCAGTACATGAAGCTGTGAGAGTGAAGCTGACAGTGCAGTAGAGACTCCCAACTGTTAGGGAAGCCAATATTTGCGGGAAGACCAAAAGCCGTGGCCAGATCCAGCCAAGAGAGCAGCTATCAGGGTTACGACCGCCAGAGTGCCACAGGGGTAGGACTGACCATGCCATTTCAAGTTTGAGGTTCACCACAACTTGCTGTGGATGCTGGACATAGAGCTACAGAGTCTAAGGTCTGCCCTGCTGGGTGGACTGTCCTGCTAGTCTCATAGGTACGATCTCTCTGATTCTTCCCTTTGGAATGGAAATGTTTATCTTGTATTATTGTACAGTGGCAGTGTTTGACTTTCTTTTTGATTTTTACAGGGGTTCACAACTAAAAGTTTGCCTAAAATCTCAGAAGAGACAAAGGAGTTGGACTTCTGAGCAATGCTAAAGCAGCTTGACAACTCTGACATAAACTAAGTGCATTTTGCATTTTGCATTTTCCACATGAGTCTTTTTGAAGCCAGGGATGGAATGCCACGGTTTATGTCTAGATGTCCCCCCAAAGCTTCATCAACCATAGGTAGTGCTTTTGGGAAGTGACTAGATCATGGCAGTGCTATATTATCCATTTATAAATTAGTTTATAGCTCAATATTCTGTTGGGAGGTAGGTCCTGGTCAGAGGAGGCAAGTCCCTGGGGCCACGACTCCGGAGGGCTCCTCTCCCTTCCTGGCTCCTCCTTTCGCTCCCTATTTCCTAGTTGTCATGAGGTGAGCGCTTATTCTTCCACTGTGCCCCTGGGCCACGCCATCCTGCCTTAGAGCCGACTGGCTATGAACTGAAATGTGAGCTGAAATAAACCTCTCCTTAAGTTGCAAGTGTCCAGTATCTTGTCCTAGTGATGAGGAAAGTGATGACCAAGACACCAGGCAACCTAATCTCATATCTCCATTTCTTTTGTGGGGTTCCTACATTCTGAACTACTAGGCCCTTGCCCTCACCTCCCTGGAACGGACAGATGCTAGACAACAAGGAGGGACCCTTGGCCCCAGAGCAACTGAAATGATCAAGCCAGCAATCCTGAGCTTGCTCACCCTGCCTCTCCTGTTCCTTCTTGTGAAAACCACTACAAGGCTCCCACCCACACTTCCCCCTTCTCCCCGCTTCCTCCTAGGCTCCCTGACTGGCCCCGAGCTCCCTTATTTGGCCACTATGGCATGGTGTGCCTGTTGTCACCTGATCTGTTGACTGTCCAGACCTTAATAGTAACACCTGTATGAAACATGGCCCCAACCTTCCCTCTGCACAGTTGGTTCGCAAGGCCAGGCCCTGGCTTTCCTTTCCTGCTAAGCTTGTTCTCTCCTCAGCCTGCCAGATTAGTAGCAACTTCACAACCAGAAGCCACCAGGCCCAACTCAGCCAAGTCAAAGGTCTACTGCACTGGTCACGTGGTGGCATGCCCACATTCTGAGGAACATGAATCCCCACACTGAGCCATACCCCATGGGTGACCTTGGAGAGGTACAATGTGGTCTGTGCCTCAGTTTCCCCAGAGATGCTCATACTACCTTCCTCACAAGGATGCTAACAGCAGACTCAATGTAGAAGGCAGCTGTGGGCAGCATCACCCATCAGACCGGCCATCACCCCTCCCTCCCACAGAACAAGCACAGACACTGGGGCTCAGGTCACCATGTGTGACCTGAAGGTCGGGCCTGACCTTCTCCAGAAGACTCTACCTCAGTACCCTCCCCTAGTGAGGAAGAAGCTGTGTGCTTCCCTCTCGAGACCCAGGCATGCTTCCCTCTTACCACCACAGACCTCAAGACCCTCCCATGGATGGCTGGGAGCAAGGAGGGGAGGCCTACCTGGGCCAGGCTGACATCCTCATCAGCCCTTGAGGGCTTGCTCTCAGAGTCGGGCTCCTCACCCACATCGCTGTCGGCCTCTTCCCGGGGGGCGTCCAGAGGGACCCGGCTGCCCATAGCTACCTCTGCATGCAGCCCCAGGCCAGCAGAGCCTGGGGAGGCCTCACCACCATCTTCACAGGGGAAGTTCTCGCCAGCCACACTGGCAGATGGACTGTCAATCCCACTGTCCCGGTTGGGGGTCTTCATGCTGCTTGGCACTCCAAGGGGACCAGTATCTGGGTGACCATCCACTGCTGTGGCCAGGCTTTCGGCATTCCCTTGGTGGGCACCAGGCCCAATAGGAAGAGCTCGCAACTTCCCCAAGGCAGAGCTGCTAGGCCCAGCGCTGGGTTCTTCTGGAGGAGAAGAAGCTTCTGGAGTTGCTGGGGACCCTCCACTAGACTCCATCCTCAAAGCCGAGATTTCTAGACTCTGTGACTGGCCAGAGGCTTCCTGTGAGAGAGAAACAAGCCCAGCTCAATGCAGCTTCCCCAAACCACATTATGATTTATATCTAAATGTCCCGCCAGAGCCCCGTCCCTCATAGGTGGGGCTTTGGGAGGTGTTTGGGTGGCGGAGGTGGGTCGCCTGGGCGTGGCCTCTCTTCTCTCCATTGCTTCTTGCCTGCCTTTCCATGGACTATTTCTCCTTGAGAATAATGCTCTGCCCTGCCACCTTGCCTCTAAATCAGCTGAGTATGAACTGAAACCTCTACAAACTGTGAGCCAAAAAAGCCTTTCTTCCTTTAAATTGTAAGTGTTGGATATTTTGTCTCAGTGATGAGAAATTAAGACACCCCTCCCAGAGGAAACCTATGGGAGAGCTGGAGCTGTGGTCAAAATCTCAGCCCCTGGTCAGTTGTAGCTAGATGTTTTCAGAGAATGGCAAAAGTTTTATTTTAAAAATAAGTTTTGAGCCAGGCGTGGTGATGCATGCCTGTAATCCCAGCACTCGGGAGGCTGAGGCAGGAGGATTGTTGTGAGTTCGAGACCAGCCTGAGCCACAAAGTGAGCTTAAGGCCAGCCTGAGCTGCATAGTGAGACCCTGTCTCAAAAAGACCAAAAAAAGCCGGGCGTGGTGGCGCATGCCTGTAATCCCAGCACTAGGGAGGCTGAGGCAGGAGGATTGTTGTGAGTTCGAGACCAGCCTGAGCTACAAAGTGAGCTTAAGGCCAGCCTGAGCTGCATAGTGAGACCCTGTCTCAAAAAGACCAAAAAAAAAAAAAAGTTTTGCTGGGTGTGGTTGTCCACTCCTATAATCCCAGCACTCAGAAGGCTGAGGTAGGATTATGAGTTCAGGGTGAGCCTAGACAATTTAGCAAGAATAGTGTTTTCTATACTAGGAGAAGAAGGAGGAGAAGGAGAAAGAGGAGGAAGAGAAGGGAAGTCATCCTGAGGCTCCTTACTGCTCATTAATTCAAAATACATGCACAAAATAATGACCATGAGAGCACTGGGGCTCCCATTTGTAACATAACCTTCACACCTGTAGTATTTCCAGGTGCAGCTGGCAACTTGGTATGCCAGGCCTCCTCCTCACCATTGCCACTGACCATTGGAGAGCTCCAGAGGCCACCGGCTGTGACCAGCCCACTGTCTCCCTGGGGAGCACCAGGTCAGCAGGCAGTCTCTCCCCCACCACTGTGCATGAACGCCCTTGCCTCCAGATCCTGCATCCAAGGCCCTGGAGCCACTTCACACATGGACACCAGCCTCTCCGGACACCCTCCATGGGAGGCAAATTCAAATTTCAATTCTCTCTCTCCCTCTCTGTTTTGCTTTTTCAGACAGGGTTTCACTTTTCACCACATAGTTCAGGCTGGCTTTGAATTCACTCTCTAGCCCAGGCTGGCCTCAAATTTGCCCTAATCCCCCTCCCTCCTCCCGACTGCTGGGATTACAGGCGTGTGCCCTCACATCGAGTCCTGATGCTGATCCTCGGTGCCCAGGGACTTCAAAAGTGAGACTGGATCGCAGTGAGATGGACAGTCTCCAAAACGGTCTTTTTAAAAATTTGTTTTCTTACTTTTTTAATATACTGGGTTCAACCTAGGGCTTTCACAACTGTGCTATATCTCCAAACATTTTTTATTTTATCCTGAGATAAATTTGAAATTGTACATATTTTATTTTTTTCACTGAGTTACTCATGTTGGGCTTGAACTTGTGATCTTCCCACCTCAAGAGTGCTTGGACTACACATGCTCCAGATCATTTATTCAACCCCAATATGCTGCTGCAGAGGAACCAAGAGGCAGCGGATGGCAGTCACTTACCCCACCCAATGCAGTCCCCCTCACCAGTGGTGGGCACTGAGGGTTGACAGCCAGGTGCCTG
Source organism: Ctenomys sociabilis (assembly GCA_004027165.1). NCBI lineage: Eukaryota > Metazoa > Chordata > Mammalia > Rodentia > Ctenomyidae > Ctenomys > Ctenomys sociabilis. The sequence goes on along the minus strand of PVKA01015653.1, from coordinate 21,590 downwards.
CTTCCTGCTGTGCTCTGGGGTTGACAGGTAGCAGCTGCACGGATCCTCTGAGAATCTCTTGTCCTGCAGCAGGTTTGCAGGGGGCTGTTTACGAGGCTCTGGAGAAACAGCAGAAGGGAATGAAAAGCGTTTCCTCTGACCGTCTTTAGAACAGCCAAGGGCAAAGTGCTAAAGGGAGGGGTGGAGGAGGCAGCCTGGAGCCCCACCCAGTGCAGCAGACCATGGGCAGGGCAAAGGCAACTGCAGATGGACACAGGACACAACACACCCATCCTGAGCTCTGGTGCGATACATGCAACCTAAGAAGGGCAGGCAGCACCAGAGCCATGCCCCATGGGTAGGCAGAGCCCTATAGCCAGCACGGAAGGGTCACCTCAAAAGTGTGGGCAGCTCCCAGTGAGGAGAGCTAAGGTACCACCCATACCCACACCCACACCCACACCCTCACCCGGAAACACACACAGCTCCCTGGCACATTTAAACCCACACCCTGCCTTGTGCACACTCACACTCAGGAAGTCTTCTGCCAGCCGAGATTTCACGTATGTACGTGTCCCTTTCCTTGCTGCTAAGCACTGTAAGGAACTATCTTGTCGGAAGCCGGCTTTGCGCACAAGAAAGAACTGTCTGTCTCAGGGCCTGCCCCTGGCTGCCTCCCTCCCAGGGCAGAGGGCTGCTCCAGTGGGGTCCCCAGAGGCTCTGTTGTGGACAGGCCCTCTGGGCAGAGCTCCTCTGGGCCACTGGGCTCCTCTTGGACATTTACTTCCTGAGGGAAAACTAGCTTTGAGTGGACCTTTCTTTTCATATGACGCCACACTTATTTCAGGCAGACATTTATCACTGGTACCATCACATTCTTGACAAACCCAGTGGAGAGAAATACTACGATTTCTAAACAGAAAATACATGTTTAGCAGCATTCTTATGTTAGCATGGGAGATGCACTCAAGTTTCTAGAAATAAGACATGGGGTGAAATGTGAGCCAGGCTCAGCCTTGGCTTGTGCAGAGGCTGCCGTCTGGTGGGGCAGAGCCTGGCTCAGCCCCAGCTCAGCAAGACTGTGCCTCACCAGAAATCTTACTTATTCTCACCTGAGACAACGCAAAAAGGACAACATGCCGCACACCGGGAAATCCTGAGTTTACGAGAGGCAGACAGCAAAGTCCCAACTTCCTTGGGAGATGGGCACAGGTGGGTGAACCCTCCTGTTGCCCTGGCTCACTGCCTAGAGATCAATTTGGGGCCAAGGAGCAGGGAAGGAAGATCTGTGGGGGCTCTCCAAGTTGAGAAGATGCAGGTGAGGGACCAAGAGAGGCAGAGCCTTGGAGGGCAGAGGGCAGGAATCCAGAAGCCTACAGAGGGGCCCTCCAAGATGGTTCAGCATGCATATAAGGAAAGGCTGGACAAAGAACCGCCCCAGAGCATTAGAGGGCGTGATCCGCAGAGACCTTCGCGGCTCTCTCACCTAACAAATCTTGAGGACAGTCAAGCTGTGTACTGCACCATCCCACTCAAAAAATCCCAGACACAGCAAAGGGATTATACAAACCATAACGAGGGGGGAAAAGACCCTAAAACCTCAGCTAACTGAAACTGACATGTAACTACACTGATACCTCAGGTAGAAACATTGAAACTGCTGCTCTGCCTGAATTTGAACGAGAAGGCATCACTGCTGATCCTGCTCGGCTTTACCTGGGATTAATTTGGTGGCTTTACACCCAAACCCAATTGAGGCCACATAAGCAGTGAGCAAGGCCCAGGACACCTTGACCATGGCCAGCAGGAGGACCGACAGCAAGACAATTTAGTGCCACCTTGTGACTCCCAGCTCACTGGAAGCACTAAGTACTCATCTTGGGGTCACAGGCTGGGGAACACTCCAGCGTCTGCTGATGTGGCCTAGGGTACCTGGCTTCTCCACTGAGAATACAGTGGAATGCTGCAAGGCTTGAAATTGGGGTTGGGTGGGCCAGGGAGATGGCTCAGTGGAATAAGTGCTTTCCTGGCAAGCGCAAGGACCTGAGTTCAATCCCCGGTTCCGCAAAAAAAAAAAAAAAAAAAAAAAAAAAAAAAAGAAATTGGGGCCGGGCGTGGTGGCACACGCCTGTAATCCCAGCACTTGGGAGGCTGAGGCAGGAGGATTGTTGTGAGTTCGAGACCAGCCTGAGCTACAAAGTGAGCTTAAGGCCAGCCTGAACTGCATAGTGAGACCCTGTCTCAAAAAGACAAAAAAAAAAAAAAAAAAAAAAGAAAAAAGAAATTGGGGTTGGGCTCAGTGGGACCTCAGTCAACCTAGGAGAGCAGGGACAAACTGAGTGGGGAGGAAAGGAGACAATTAACACCGCATCTGCCTTTCTGCTTGGACTTCAGTTAGATACTTTAAAATTCAGCTCACACTGCCACCTCTAAGGTCATTTGTACTGTTTAAAATTATTAGTTTGCATTACTTTGGATGTGTTAAAGGCTTGGTCCCTGGGTAGTGAATCTTTCAGGATGCAGGGCCTACTGAGAAGTCTTAAGTCACTGGAGGTGCATCTTTGAAGTGGAGATGGGACCCTGACCCCTTTCTCTGCCTCTCTTTCATTTCTCACCCTTGAGTGACCAGCTGTACCCCTGCATATGGTCCTTCCCTCTGTGGCCTTGCCACAGGCCAAACCAATGTAGTCTATAGATCATGGAAATCTCCAAATCCGTGAGCAAAAAAATAACCCTTTTCTTTTTATAATTATCTCAAATATTTTGTTACAGACTTGGAAAGCTGACTAATGCAAGTTTGTTTATTTTTTCTTAAGAAAACTTTGAAATGGTGGAAAAACAAAGGGCAATAACATGACCTGTCACTTTTTCTCTTAATGCCTGTAGACTAGTCAGGCAGGCTGGACATGGGATGGGCTGGAGGTATCTAACTCTTCCAGGTGTGCAGCAACTTCTCTTAGAGAAGTGATATTTTCTCCAATATCAGTTCCCAGTGTAAGCCCACTCTGTCCTCAAGAACATGGATCTTCTGAGAGAACTGATTTTTATTTCTGATACTGAGAATCAAAATCAGGACCTCGTGCTTCCTAGGTAGATGCTATGTTGTGGAGCTACATCTTTGGCCCCAAAAATCGAAAGCAGAGTTGCAAATAGGTACTGACAATACCCAGGTTCCCAGCAGCAGTGTTCACAATAACCAAAATGTGGGTGCCCCTCCAAAGTCCCCTGATGGTACCATAAACTAGCTTTGGAGAGTCCCCCAAAGACCCCCGTGTTGAAGGCTTCAAAGCATCCCTACAGACTGGTCAGGAAGGCTGGGTGTGGGGTATTATTCAGCTGCCTGATCAAGATGATAGAACCCTTACCGGGTGGGGCCTAATGAGGGAAAGGCCATTAGGGGTGTGCTCGGAGGGGATTTGGGAACCCCAGCCCCTCTTGTCACTCTTACTACATCCTGCCACCATGAAACATGCTTCCCACAGAGGTCTCTGAAACTACGAGCATAGATAAACCTTTCTTCTTTAGAAGTTAATTTTTCTCAGGTATTTATTACAAGCAACAGAAACTAACAGAAATGGATAAGCAGCCTATGATCTAGCCATTCAGTGGGACATACTTAGCCTTAAAAAGGAAAGAAATTCTGACACCCGCCACAGTGTGGATGAGCCTTAGGGACATTATACCACGTGATGTAAACCAGTCAAGAGATGACGATTTCTGTGTTGTTCCACTTATTAGCAGAATTAGTAGGTTCACAATAGTAGAATGGTGGCTGTCTCACTGAGGGAGAAGGGAAGGCGAAGTTGGTGTTTAATGGGAAGATAAAAAAGCTCTACAAAGTCACAACAATATGAAAGCAACTCAGAGCACCTGAACTCAGGACTGCGCAGGTCACCCAGAGCCTCATTCTCACATGTGTATCTGTCAGCACACAGCCTTCAGGAGCTCAGCCACGTGCAGCACCCACCAGCCCCTTTGTAGGCCTGGCACGTGGTCCTGATTGCCGTGTTACTGCCCTCTTTCCCTACCCCCTCCTGCAAGGTTACAGCCAGGCTGTGCAACCCCCACCCTATCACCTGGGAAGAGGTTAAAGGCAGTGTATTAGTTCACAGGACAGGAGTGTGGTACTGGTGGCCCTGGTGTCATTTGAGGCCCTGGGAGTGACCATGAGGAAATTTAGGAATGATTTTCTTTGGGTCACATGCCTGAGACCAAAGACCAGCTCAGTGGGTAGCCGGAATGAAGGAGAGGAAGGCTAGGCTCCCTACCCACCCAGGAAGGTTAGCCAGAGCTGCAGTCAACCCAAGTCTAGGAAGAGGCCCTGGCTGGACTCCTCCCTGCCAGCCCCAGGCCTATCCCTTGGCTGTTCCTTGGTGACTAACAGGCCCCATGGACTGGCTGTGGCCTGGCGGACTTCACTTCAAAGGCAGCATAGACACAATGGACCCCAAGCACTTGCATTGAGCATGATCCAATAGCCCCAAATGTCCAGGCCACCAAAGAGAAGCTCAACATTCTCCAGCCTCAGTCCCGCTGTCTGCAAAAGGGACACAACTGTAGTTCTACAAAGATCCTCAGAGCTCCAGGCAGCACACAAGTACAGCACCCCCATATTTCAGCCTTTCTTACAGACATGTGCAGGACACCTTGTCCTCTGATAGCTGTCTGAGGCTTGAGCAGTAGGGTCCGGGCTGGTTGGCACCAGTGACCAGCGTAGGTGGTAAGGGGCGGATGAGGAGCATTTCTGGAATGATTCAAAGGAGCTCAAAACCTGGATGTGCGGTTTGCTGTCATTCCAGGGGGCTCTACGTCCACTCAACCACAGGGGGACATGGAAAAATCAAGGGACAAATGCAGCACTGATGATTTTTGCTCTAGGTCAGGTTGGCAGAAACTCACAGAAAGCAAACTCAGGAATTTGTGGAGATCGGCGTACAGAACTCTAGCAAGAAATGCTAGCACCTTATAGGCAGGGCCACCTCTCACACAGGGCTGTCGGTTCTGGGAAGCCAGTGCTGTTACCACCTCTATTTAATCTTTTCACTTATAAGTACTACAAGTACAGAGTCATGATGAGACATCACTGTTGGTTGTCATGCATGAAAAGCATGGGAAAAGTTCAAATTCAATCTTTAAAATAAAATAGACTCCCTCCTTGCACAAGTAGCTGGCTATGCAGCTTAACGGCAGGACCTTGGGGTGGCTGCACAGGTGCTCAGTGCAAGATGATTCAGGTATGGTGGCACCTTTGAAAGACTGCCTAATACAGTGCTAGGAGAAAACAATTTAATCTGCAGCTGTAGATCCCTAGGCCCTTCTTGAAGGAGGAGAGAATTCCCTGAGCCCAGGCTCACCCTCACCCAAAGGAGCACCCTAGGCTCATTATTGAATTCTTTCCACTTTGGATTGTGTTTGACATGTGTTTTTAAAAACAAAACAAATAGACAAGAACTTCCTGATAAACTTCCACATCATTGTCCACTCATTCACCCTCCACCTCCCTTCCCGGCTCCTTCTCCCAGGAGCCACTTAGGCCCTACCCAGTCGCCCTCTTCTGGCAGGCCTTCCCAGGAGTACAGGCCCCGCCCTCTGCCCCGCCCTCCTTTCTTCCCCAGCCCTTCACCTGGACCTCACCCAGACCTCCCCCCACTTCCTGCTTTTAGACCCCTCCCCCCATTGAAGATTGACAGAGGCACATCTCTTCCTGTTACTGGGGCCTCAGTGTTGTGAGTGAGTTAAGTAAATGAACCAACTCAAATCTGCCTTGCAAGGAGTTTTTCCATCCCTTGTAATGTGTGCTTTCACATAAATAAAGTATGCTTTGATCAAGTCCAAATTTTGAAAATATAAAATCTAAATTAAGACCATGGAATCTCAAATCCCACCACCAAAGCAGTGCTCTGTAGGTCTATGCCATCCCATCATTTTATCTAACTGCTGGTGATCACTGCAAGTGACCATTAGGGGTGACAACCGAGACAAGGAGGTCCTGATGGACGTTGCAAATTCACGCACACTCACATCTCTCAAGAAATAAATGAGACCCTCAAAGATCCTGTACACAAAGAGTCATCCTCAGACCACTACAGAGCCTAAGTGGGGCCACCCTACCCCACAGGCCCTGAGTGGGCAGGCCACTGCACCTCGTGGGACCTGAGTATCCAGTCTAACCTCATCTCTCAGTGGGGCTCAGACCAGGGGAAGGCAACAGGAGGGGCAAGAAGAGGGAGAGGGAGAGGAGAGGCCATGTGGACTACGGCGTCCTAGGCCGGAGTCCCAAGAGGGAAGCCAGGGTGGATTTCCAGTGGCCAACAGCTAGGCTCCCCGTCAGCAAGGTGAATCCCATTTCGGTTTTAAAGGAAGGTGAGGAGGGAAGCCGAAGCCACTCAGACGCCCCATTGGCGGTGGCAGAGGAAATCATCCTAGCGTGAGGCAGGTCACTGAGGAAAGAGCAGAATGCAGGGAGACCAAGCGTTTGCCTCCCCCACAAGGCGTGTCCTGGCTGTGATCCCTTTCACTCCCGATCTGCTTCCACCCGGTTCCTTGCTGCCTGCACGTACCCGTCAGTGGCTGGCCTCTGGCCCTTCTCTTGTGCAGGACACTGGCTTCCTTGTCACCTACAGAACCCGCACGTATCTGCAGAGCTGAGGCTCCAGCACCCAGCAGGAAATGTCAGTGCTGAATGAAGTACTCTTGTTTTCTTCCGGGGCTGGCTTGGCCCCCACCCGCTGTCAGTCACTGTGTCCGGGGACAGGCAGGGACAGGCTGTCACTTCAGTGACCAGTTCTGTTCTTTCTTATGTCCTTGTTCATTGTTTTTAGCACACACTCATCCTGAATCTCTCTGGAGCACTGACATCCCACAGACCTATTCTCATCTAGTTACTCATCTCTGCCCAGCGCTACATCTGACTCAGTCTCCCATTCCCTTCACCAAGGAGCCTCTGTTTTCTCATCTATAAAAAGGGACCATTAAGGTCCCAGCTGGGGCAGGGGAAGCTCCCATCATGAGATTCCCAAGGTCACATTCTTGCCCACAGGCCACCCTCAGGGACACAGAGCAGCAGAGACAGGCAGGTCCTCAGGCTCTTGTATAGTGGCGCGGTCTCTCAGAGCAAGCCATTTCAGCTTCAGCCTTACAGCAACACAGGGCACTGCTCCACTGCAGAGAATGCAAGCCAGTGTGGCTGTTGTACACCCAGGACATAAGCAGACACCAGCGCCAGTACCCCCACCCCCAGGAGCCGAACCCAGGCCTTGGCCAGCTGCAGCAACCTGACTGAGATGAACCACTTCCTCCCATAGTAGCCCCACCCAAACCCCTAGGCCACTGTGCAAGCCAGCTGCTCAGAATATGGGGAGGAGGTGGGGTTAGGAACAAAGGACTGAGGGGGCAGGCTCAGGCTAGCAGGTAGTGTCCTTTGCCTCAGTTTCCTTTCCCATAAGAATGACTGGCAAAGGTCAATTACCAACTCCAGAAAAATGAAAACAATGGAACAGTGACAAGAAGGAATTCCTCCACCTCCCCATCCAACTCCTCCCCTTAAATATCTCATCCCCATTTCCCAACCCCTGGCAAATCCCACAGGGTCCAGAGCCTAGCACAGCTCTGCACAAAAGCACAACTGTGGCAGCATCAGATTGTATAGCCACTGCTGCTGTGACTCTGCCCTCAGTCAGAGAGAATGGGACAGCCCAGACTCCAAGGAATGAATCTGGGACTTCCTTCCTCAGCTCAGCAGGACTGTTGCATTTTCTCCAAGCCTGGGTAACCTGTGAGCCCAGCATGGAGTCATCCCTACATAAGGTCATTGTGTACCTGTGCCCCTCTGGGTTTCCTAGGGGGCATAGGAGTTACTCTCCATCATAAGAGTCAACAGCCAACACTGTCCAGCACACCACAGCTTACAAAGGCTCATTTTGATGCCCACAGTAACTCTGATCTTTTAGCAATAATGTCAGAGGAACCTACAGAAAGACAGACAGCAGTAAGATACAAGGTACCACTGCATACCATGGGACAGCTTCCTGTCTTGAAAACATCCGTCTCCCTCAAATGACTTCTGCTCTGCTTCAAGAACCCCCACCCTTCCAAAGTCCCCCACTCAAAACCAGACAGTCAGGCTCCACAAGAATCCTCGGAGCCAATCTCCACTCACAGTTCCCCGGACAGCCAGCGCATATTTCCTCCAGGGCTGAGCCTCATGCTACAGCAAAACACCACTTCCTTTTTCTCATTTTCACAATACGGGTCACAAAACGATGGCGTGTTTGCATTTCCGTGCTATTACGCAGCGTGAGAGGAGTCTGGCTCGTGGCTGTGGAGCAGCCTCTCTTGCAAGGTGGTGGGGTAACCTCAAAAATGCAGTCCTCAGCCTCAGCTAGAGCAGGTCCCTGGAGCAGTGGCAGACAACTGGGCTAGGTTAAATCTTATAGCCTGTTCCGAGGGGACCGAGGCACTCTGGGCAAGGACCCCAAGACCACCCTTCCCTTGCTTTTCTGAGGTTTTTCTGAGTAGAAGTGGTGACAAAGATCTCAGGAAAGGCAGAGTCAGCAGAGGTTGGCCTCAACCAGATAGGCTCACAAGTCCTGCGTCGCACAGTCTTCCTCAGACCTCAGTGCGTGGATACAGTGAAATGGCCACAAAAGGTTGGAAAATGGAGAGGCCCTGCCACAAACATATTCCTTTAAGTAATCTCAGGAGACCTAGGCAGAGCTCCAAGCTCATGAGGACTACTCTAGTGGCACCCAGCACCCCAACTGCCCAACCAGGCCAACCAGAAGGCTCCTTCCTTGTTTTAGGAAAAGTCAATAAGTACACGCAGTCCTAGAAGACTGGGCCTGGAAAGTCTGATTCAATATTAATAATGCTTTCTTAATTCATCCCTGAATAACAACAACTATGGGTCTTTCTCCTATTTGTCATGGATGGAGTCATAACCCCTGGCTGGAGCATGAGGAGTTCCCGAAAGTAGCCACCATGAAGGCACTGCCACCAGAATCTCACACAGGGAAAACATCACCCAGGTGAAAGACAAAGTAAAATCAAGCTACTCAGGCTAGCAATGTGACTCAGTGGTGAAGCACCTGCTTAGCATATGCTAGGGCCTGGCTTTGATACCCAGTACTGTATAAAATTAAATAAATTAAATGAATAAAATAAAGCTGCAGAAAGCAACAAAGGGAACACAGGATGATTTCTGCAACCCACACTGACTCCCCTGAGCACTTCCGCAAAGTGTCAAGTGGAGGCTTGCTGAGTTCCCAAATGCTGTTCATGCTGGCTGGAAATAGGGTCTCACTCCCCAGTTCAGCTCTTGGTGCTAGTTTAGCAGATACCACCCCTTTTTTTCCCACGTATTCTTTCATTTAAAGACTGGAATCATGCTACAGTGGCTGGGTGACGGAGCACGTGTTCACTGCAGAGGGCCACCTCGTGCCCACCCTAGAGCCTCAGCTGGGACATCCTCTGACACACTGATCCAGCCCCTTCCAGAAAGCTGCAGGCCTAGTCATGCTGAGTTTGTCCCCAGGTTCCCTCTGGCTCTTCTGGGCACACATCTGAGGAGATAGCTGGGATCGCAGAAGGCTAATGCTTGCCTCGCAGGTGGTGTGGCCTTGAGGTGGTGAGGAATGAGGGCCTGGCCTGTGGCAGGTGATCTGGAAGTCTCAGCTGCTGTCATCTGAATCACCAGTGCTCTGCTGTCCTGGGCTTGGCCTCAAAGTCTTACTTCTCTTCCTCCCGTTTCCAGCCCAGGTCAAGAAAGAGGGGGTCTGATTCCACTACTCAATACAGCTGCCCCCTCTGCTGACAGATCCCAAGCCAGAAGGCCAGCAGCAGGCTCCTGTCAGAATGGGAGACCTAGGCCCACGCTCACCAGGTGCACAGAACTGCTCCTGGAAGGAGGTCAAGATGAATGTTGACAAGCATGTTGGTAGCTCACATGTGAGATCTGAGAGGTCGGGGTCCTGGCAGGCAACTGACAGCAAAAAAAAAGAGTGGGAGGGGATCTGTGACTTGAAAGCAGAATCTAGGGTAAGCGGCTTTTCTTCCCTAAATGGGGTGGGGGAAAGAACGGTACCATCTACAAAAGAGCCCCGAAGTAGCCTATGCTCTCGTGTATCCTCCTACCACCAATAAGGCTAATGATCTACACAGTGAGATCCTATAGACCCTGTACTAAATCCATTTAAGAAAGAAGAAAGAAAGAAAGAAAGGAAGGAAGGAAGGAAGGAAGGAAGGAAGGAAGGAAGGAAGGAAGGAAGGAAGGAAGGAAAGAAGAAAGAAAGAAAGAAAGAAAGAAAGAAAGAAAGAAAGAAAGAAAGAAAGAAAGAAAGAAAGAAAGAAAGACAGACAAGGATGACTTTCAAGATCAGGCGGTCCATGATACTGAGCTCCGAGCTTTCCCTCCTAGATGGCACCCTCAGGGGGTACAACCAGCAGCCCTGTGCTGAGGACCCTCAGTCAGCCCTGAGAAGAAGGAAAGGTCTGAGACCCCTTGCCTCCAGCCATGCTCAAATCACCTCAGAAGTGGCTTCTTGGCCTCAGTCAGGACTGCACACAAGTCTGGCCACCGTGTGACTGCAGTCCCACAAGAGACCTAGGACAGAGACAAGCCCCCACATTCCTGACCCGCAAACTGAGCATCCACTATGGCTTCACACTGTAAATTTGGGGTGTATTTTCTCAGGGAAAAAGAGCAAGGGGTGCTCTGCGGTTTGCAGAAGGGAGGATCGGCTCTCAGCATAGCGACCACCAGGAAGAAGAGCAAGCAGTACTTCCTATTTCTGTTTGCTTCATCAGTGTCCTGAAGAGCCCTCAGCCTTCAGGGATCCTGGTGACCATGGAAGATTCTTGGGGGGCGGGGGTGTCACTGTGAAGGTGCATTTGTGACCCTAAATAGTTTCCTGGATCATAGACCCTTTAGAGGAAAGCCACAGGCCCCTCTTTTTCCCTCAGCTTGTTCCCCAAGGACATGCTTCCACCCCACGAAACAGCTTTCTACAAGGAGGGCAGCTCTAATGAGGGTCTGCCTAAGGAACACCCCAGCCCTGCCTAACAGGAAAGCCCACAGAGACTTGGGGGTGGTCCATGCTCTTTGCAAAGGTCAAAGAGGTGTAAAGATGGGGTTACAGAGAGGCCAGGATGGGGAGAGCTGGTGAGCAGAGGCCTGTCAGTATGAGGCTAGTGCCCACTTTGTAGGAGACATTCCCCTGGGGCTGGGGGCAGTATCCACTCACCAGGAGAAAGTTTGCAACTGGGGTTAAAGGAAATCAGATGTCTTTGCACAGTAAACAGCCCTTTGTTGAGCAGCTATCAGACACAGAAGAACTTACAGCAGGCTCTCAAGGCAGTTCCCACAGGAAACTTACAGCGACCCCATATCTGTATGTCTGTATTCCTCCAGAGAAAGGCAGAGTGGCCACAGGGCTCCTGTTCAGCACGACAACTCCATCCACAGGGCCCAGTGCTCAGAGTGGAGCTGCTTCTGTGATCACACGGGAACTGAGAGCCACAAGTCCCACATCCTTCCTAGAGTCCTGCAGCCTCCAAACATTGGACAAGGGGTCTAAATTATTCTTGTCTTTTCATCAAGACAAGGGAAATAGCAGGGCAGGAAAGGGGTGGGGATCATGGCAGTTATTTCTGATGGGCTTGAGTAGGGTGCATTTTGGTTGGCTCCAAGGCAACTCCTGCTGAACATCCCACCTAATGATAGACAGACCCCAGGAAACAAAACTCCCCTGAGGCAGGGCGAGCCACTTAAGTGGCTGTCTTTGGGTGCCGAGCTGCTCAGAACTCTCATTTTCTTCCCAAGGCTTCTTGAAAGCGTATACGTTTGTACAAAGAGCACTTATGATCTTTGCATTTGGCAGAAGAGCCAATCTGCCTAAACATCAGAGAATGAAAGCGGCTCATTGCTCATCCAAGATTCCCAGCCCAGCACTCTTGCACAATGAAAGACAGCTGGCCCCGTGGCTGTTTACGGATGGAAATTTTAATTTCTACTTAGCTGTCCTAAATCTCTCTAAGGAAAAATGTGGTCAAGAAACCAAAAAGGAAGAAACGCTGAGTGTAATTTTGCTTTCTGAAAGTACATTTTTTATTTCACAAAAACTTTTCTAGGTTGCATTAAATTAAATTTGCATTTGGTTTACATATAAACAATAGTTTCTAAACTTTGACACAGGCTTTATCTTCACTTGCTGTCTCTTCTGCTTGGGCAGCTGGAAGGTAGTCAAACCCAGACCTGGAACCTGTGAGGCCTATGTGCAAATTCAGTCAAGTGAAGTGACATTGGGTGACTCTTTCACCCTAGAAGAGGGAAAATATCATTGGACCTCAAGCCTAGAGACTCCCTGGGGAAGTGATACAAAGCCAGGGAGGGCCTCGCTTATCAATCATCCCTCACTTTGCTCTATTTTTTAAAAACAGAATTGCTTTAAAAATACTTGATGGTTGGGGCTGGGGATATAGTTCAGAAGCAATAGCACCTGCGTGGCATCCATGAGGCCCTGAGTTCAATTCCTGGTACCAAAAAACCCTTGATGGTTTAGCTATCTTAGCAAAAGGAGCCTTTAGCATTGAAATGGAGACACAATCCCTGCTCTAACACTTAGAAGAAGTGACATTTTGAGAGCTTCTTAGACAAGGGGTATAATTACAGGGTGGGTGGAGAGTCTAGCAGGAGAACATTTGGGCCTGAAGTGGAAGCAATTGTTTTGGGTCTTTAACAAAAACCTCTGATGTGTCTACCCTTATGCAAAGGCTCTGCTGGGTTTTTTTTTCCAACAGTGTTAGAAAAAAATTATCCATGTGTAAATAGAGAGTGATACATAAAATCTAAGGCATTAAGGGGTAGCCACACCCCCATCATCGCATGAATAGAGGATAATTTCAGCAGTGTTGTGGGGCAGCTGCACAGCGCCAGGCAGGAGACTTCGGAAGTCTGGTGTGGTATAGGGTGCTTCCCAGTGCTGGGGAGTCCTGAAATCCTACCGAGGGGTTTTCACTATGACTAGGATTCGTTTTTTCAGGCTCAGATCCTGAATGACCAAAAGCCATTCCAGCCACACGTGAGATTCAGAAGGTCCTTTTAAGGGCATGCTGCTAAGTTGGGGGTACTGGGAGAGAAGGTACCAGAAAGGACAGAGTTCAGGGCACCTAAGGATGCGCACGACAGCAATGTCCTGAGGCCTGGACAGAGGGAAGGTGGAGGAAGGTGGAAGGAAGTTGATTAGTTAGCTAAGTGGCCCTGAGTTGGCTAATCAGCTAGCTGAGCCCCTGTAGCAGTCTCCTCTGTGGTGGCGACAGTGTAAGCACCTCATCAGGCCACCATAGGAGAGGTGACTATGCCTTCACTGGCACATGCAGGACAGGTCCTGCTAAGAGAGGGCAGCATGAGTGGCACCTGCCTTCCCAGTGCCTAGGCTGCCCTGGGATCCCTGGCCACACAGACACACGCTAGACCTCAGATGCACCAGCCTGGGAATGTTAGCCAAGACCCCACCCCAAGCCATCTCATCCCTGAGGTCCCCACATAGTCCTTGGGGTGCCCCATGCTTGGAATGTCCCAGAGAATGTGGTTGCCCCCAGAGCTGACCTAAAGCTACAGGACTAGATGACTATCCACAAGTTTGGGAAAGAGACGTAGTCTCCCCTGCGGTGGGAGCTTGCTGCAAGGCAAGGCTTCTGATGCTCACCACGCATGGCACAAATGCACCCTCAGCCCCTCCTGCACACAGAGAGCTGCTAGGGTGACATTCAACCCCTTTTATAGCTGCAGAATGAGATCCATGGCCGGGGAAAGGCCAGACTTCCACCCACAGCTATCCCCTTTTTGGGGACAGCCCCTCAATGATCTGTGCCCACAATGGCAGGTGGGCATTTTGCTGACCCTCTATAGCACATCTGGTGTTTTTCTCCTGATTTTTCCCCCAGATTGGTGCTGGCCTCGTGGTAGGCTTAAAGAAGCCAGCAGTGAAGCAGGAACCTCACGAGATGAGCCCCTGGCCCATAAGGAAACTGAGGCCTCTGGCCCCAGCCCAATCTCTGGGAGTCCTGAGGCCTGAAGATGAGGAGGCACCTTTGAGATTCAGACTGGCCCTACAGCACTGAATGGGTGAGAGGTGAAACTCTAGGCCCTGGGCCCCGGAGCCAGCTCACCTCCGGTGGCTCACTCCTGCCCCAGCACAGGGACCTGAGGAGGAAGAGCCATAGGCCATGGCCAGACGCAGCCAGGGTCACTGCTGTGAGAGAAACAGATGCACAAACTTAACTAGCATATGGTTTCTCTCAACTGAGAAGCCCCAAGTACAAATAATTTAAATAGTGAAAGGAAAGATAGACAACAGGATTGAGATTTTTCAGGAGATCTAGAGAAAGGGGGGGAAGGGAAAGGGAAGGGGACGAAAACAATTAAGATATGTTAGGCACATGTATCTAGTCCCCACAATGGATGAAACATGATGAACTACAAACATGTGCTAAAAAATAAAATTATAAAAAGAAAGAAGATTTTTAATGCCCACATTAAAGCCTATGGCAGCCAGGGATATAGCTCAGTGGTATAAGTACGTGCCTGGCAAGCACAAAGTCCTAAGTTTGATTCCTAGTACTGTAAAACAAAACAAACAAACAAACAAAAAAGAACCAGGGGCAGGGGAGATGGCTCAGTGGAATAAGCCCTTCCCTGGCAAGCACAAGAGCCTGAATTCAATCTCTGGTTTCACAAAAAAAAAAAAAAAAAAAAAAAAAAAAAAAAAAAAAAAAAAAAAAAAAAAAAAAAAAAAAAAAAAAAAAAAAAAAAAAAAAAAAAAAAAAAAAAAAAAAAAAAAAAAAAAAAGCAACCAACAAACCAAAATAAAATACAAAAACCTGTGACAAACTCACTGGGGTTGTGGCTGGCTCTCATCTTCAGAGTCCACACAGATTCTACCCACACTGAGATGTACAAACACAGATGAGCACACACATCGCATTTTGTATTTCAAACCAGTTTCAGGCGACCAAGCCTGTATTTCCAAGAGACTGTTGGAAAATGACAATAGTCTAGTTCTCCTGATTCACGGATGGACACAGCCTCAGAAACATACCAGGAAGGCCGTGTGGTGGCACACGCCTGTGACCCCAGCGCTCCCGAGGCTTGGGCAGGAGATCACTGGCCTGGGCTATGAGTGAGCACAATCAAGACCAGCTGGAACTGCATATTGAGACCCTGACTCAAAAAGAAAAGAAAGAAAGAAGGAAGGAAGGAAGGAAGGAAGGAAGGAAGGAAGGAAGGAAGGAAGAAAGAAAGAAAGAAAGAAAGAAAGAAAGAAAGAAAGAAAGAAAGAAAGAAAGAAAGAAAGAAAAAGCAAGCAAGCAAGAAAGAAAGACAAGCACAGACATACACACAGAGACACCAGGAGCCCAGGACAGCCTGGAGTGCCACAGCATTCAGCTTTTCTATGAAGCTCTCATCCTCATTCATCCAAAACACTGTCTTTCTTTATTTTTTTAAATGAACCTCAAGTTTCCTTGAAGTCACACTAAAGATCCTTTTCACTCTGGCTTATTTTCTCTCTTACAAGTGATGACATTTAGGGAAGTTGTTGAATTGCAACTATAACACTAGCAAAAAGGAAAGAGGGGGGAAAAAAAAAGAAAGAAAATTCCAGCATCGGAGACAGGGTCCCATTGTCACAGGAAATCCCAAAGGCAATATTTTTTTAAGCGCATTCTTTTCCCTTCCCAACCATGTGGAGGGGAAAAAGAGAAAGAAAAGAAAAGAAAGAAAAAGAGTGGGGTGAGGGTGGGGAAATCTGAAAAGAGACCAGGTCTTGTCATAGCAGCCAGCCCAGTACAGATTGTTCAGTAAATACCCAGACAAGCAGGTCAAGGTGGTGAGTGCTGGGAACTGGCTGAAGCAGGATTGCCATGAGTTCGAAGTCAGTCTGGGCTGTGTAAGCAAGCTTAGCACCAGCCTGAAGTACACAGCGAGACCCTGTCTCAAAAAGACAAACCAAACAAACAAAGAAAAAAATATCCAGACAATTCTGCTCAGGAACCAGAAACTCCCAGAACCACAGCACAGAGAACGACAGTGGTCCCCTAACAGCCCAGCCTCTCCCAGACGTGCTTAGGTGGGGGCAGGGGGCTGATTAAATCCCCTCTTTAAATTACACAACAGATAGCATCCTCCTCCTAGGGAAGGGTCCAGCTGGCTCCATCCCCTGGAAAATCAGCAGCCAACTGCATGGAAAACCACCCTCACAGGACCCCAAAGCCACCTGAAACCCCATGTACTCACCATCTTCCTTAGAGGACAAAAACCATTTTTAAAACAACAACAGTCTGTGGTTCAGCACAGCCCCAAGTAGACAAACTTGAAGCTTACAAGAGCTCCTATCCAGGGACAGCTTCTGGGCAAGCTCTGGGTGGTTCACAAGGAGTCCAGACGCCAGGGTTCTCTTAAGGGACACCACAAGCAGAGCTGTGTGTGCAGGCACCCTTCGGCCCAGTTCTGAAGCCACCTGGGGTCCTGCAGAATGCTCCTGGCTCCCTGGCAGCCTCTTGCCTTCTGCCGACCACAGCTGCGGTGACACACTGCACCCTGACAAAGCCTGCACGTGGAACGTGAGGGAGGAGGGGCCCCACTCAGTCTGGGATACCACAGACTGGTCCCCATGGCAACCAGCAGGCACAGGGCTAGTGGTGAGCCCAGAGTCAGGAGTCTGGGGCAGCAGATGGGCTCAGGGAGGGACCACTACTTAATTTTCTGGACATCAATGCCCTACCCACCACCTCTGGCTGCAGGGATCTTTAAATACTCTAGTACTGCAGGTGACCCTTTTTTATAGTGTGTGGATACTTACTCCATACAGAGGGAGGCTATGGTGAGAAATGTGTTTGTGAAGAACATAGTTGTGTGAAAGCTGTGTGTGTGTGTGTGGTGTGGTGTGCATGGAAAGAGGTATGTGAATAGCCCAGATGGTTCTGCCTCGTATGGTGGGTTTGATCCCCTGTACAAACCCATATCCCGTGAGGTTTGCCAGCTGACAGGAAGCCAACAGGAAATGTCAGCTCTCGTGGCTAGCACTGTCCAGCCAAACACAGAGTTTCAGATTATTACCCATTCATCCAGATACCCACCATCTCACTATATATCTGAAATTTATTAAGGAAATGCCCAAGAACCTAACAACAATACTGCGATGCCTTCCACAAGGTTTTTGACATGACATAGGAGAGAAACAGAGAAAGAGCGAAAGAGAGGAAGAGAAAGACAAAGACAGAAAGACAGAGACAGAGAGATAGAGACAGAGAGACAGAGACAGAGAGAGACAGAGAGAGAGAGACAGTGAGAGATAGAGAGAGAAAGACAGTGAGAGAGAGACAGACAGAGACAGAGACAGAGAGTTTGGAAGAGAACACTAAAGCACTATCTGGGCATGCTGGCCCTCACATGTAACCCCAACACTCAACACTCAGGAGGCTGATGGAGAATTGAAAGTCCAAACCCAGCCTTGGCCATATAGCAAGATCTAGTCTCCAAAACACCAAGGAAGGGCTAATATGTTACTTGCAAAATAAAAAATAAATGCATTGGAGGGAAAAATACTTTAAAGGAAAAAGATGTCCCTAAGAAAAGGCAAAGCGGGGTCTGAATGACCCTCAGCCTCATCTTCAGCAAGGGTCCTCATCCTGTGGGAAGCAGCGATTGTGTGGGGCCTCCCTCACTGCTGAAGGATTCTACGGGATACTAAGGTTCTGGTTCTGGTGTGGGCCCAGTTCACTGCCCAGTTAACTCTCCCTGGCCCACATCCATGTGTGCATTTTATTTATGGTACTGGCATGTACCACACGTGTTGTTTCAGACACATTTTCCTTACTCTACAGCTTACAGCAAATTTGCCCCAACTAGTAACTGTTATGGTTTGTGTCTGGATGTGCCCCCCCCCCCACCCTTCCCCTGCAAAGCCTCAGGTCTTAGGAAAGGCAGATTTTTCACCAGTGGCCGAATCTAGAGTTTGTGAAGGATTCTAGGTCCAAGGCTAGGATTAAGAGTGTGTGTGCTACTCCTGTCCTAGGGTGAGCAGCCTGTATATAAGGGACAGAAAGAGGCTTATCCCCTCCCTCTGTCTCCCCTTGCTTTTTGCTGTCTACCCTGCCCCGATGAAGGGTTGCCTCTGCCTTGGAGCCAGCTGATTATGGACTGAAACCCCCATAAACTGTGAGTTACATAAACTTTTTACCCTTTTTATGATTATTATTATTGTTATTATTTTAACCTTTACCCTTTTAACTTTGGTTGTCTGGTATTTTGTCTCAGCAATGAGAGAAAAGTAAGCTTTTCTGCTTCGGCCAGAAGATTGCTCTTACCCAGTTCTTCCTGGCTCCCACTTCTGTCCTGCGGCTTCTCTAGCCTTCAAACCTTCAGCCCCTGACAAGAGGTGCAAATGGGTGAAAACTAATGATTATGTATTCTCTCTCTGTAGCTCAGCCCTGCAACACAGACTCCACCCACAGAGCTGCTATCCTGGAGTCAGTTTTACACAGTTCCATGCCTGTGTTAAAAATGGTGCCTCACAATGCCCTCTAGATTCCATGTTCTTTAATTTTTTTTTAATCTTTCATTTATTTGTTTATTTACATAGGGTTTTGCTGTGCAGCTCGGACTCTTAGTGATCCTCTTGTCTCAACATCTGCAGTGCTAGGATTATAGGCATGTGCCACCATGCTTGGTTTCAGTGGCCTGCACAGTGTTCTGGGGCTGGCACAGCATGCAGTACTTGGGATCGAACTCCAGTCCTTGCACTTGCCAGGCAGGCACTTAGACCACCGAACTATCTCCCTAGCCCTCATGCTTTTCAGACCCACAGAGTGGCTCACACAGCTGGAGACCCCCTGCTGGCTCACATTTCTGACTTGTTCTGGAGCCTTGTGCTGCCACACCATGGACAGTGAGACCTGGTAGCCTGTCCCCGAGTGCCATAGTGCCTATGCCCAGGGCTGCTGTCACACTCACTGTAGGCAACTTTCCCCCACAGAGTCAGGAGAGAGAGGCTGCCCCTGGGGAGGCGCCTGGGACCAGGGAAATGCTTGCTTCTCATTCCTTTCCCTAGAGACAGCTGGTTCATAGTTATAAATGTCCCCATCTGGCCTTCACTGTGCCCGGAAAATCTCTGCAAATAAAAGCATGGGCTTGTGGTCTGGGACAGACGCCTTTGTCTCCTGAAGAGCCCTTCTGCTCCTGCAGAGCTGAGGCACCAAGTATTATGTGGCCGCCAAAATAGCCAGCAGGGTTATGTGGGGGAAACATTCAGAGAGGGAAAAAAGAAAAGACAAGATCTTAGAAGTTGTGGCTACCATTTGGCAAAAATGACCTCTGGAAATGTGGGGACAGGAACAGAGCATATGCAGGGCTGTGTGTCATGTACTAAAACCAGGAGAGAAGGGAATTCCCTTCATTTTCAGAACATTTATTATGCTCCCCACGCTGCCCAGAGGGGCCTTCATTTAACTGCCACATGCAGGCCTTTTCTTTCTTTCTTTCTTTCTTTCTTTCTTTCTTTCTTTCTTTCTTTCTTTTTTTTTTTTTTTTTTGTCTTTTTTGAGACAGGGTCTCACTATGCAGTTCAGGCTGGCCTTAAGCTCACTTTGTAGCTCAGGCTGATCTCGAACTTACAACAATCCTCCTGCCTCAGCCTCCCGAGTGCTGGGATTACAGGCCTGCGCCACCACACCCGGCTTGCAGGCCTTTTCTTTAAAACAAATGCTCAATGTTCTCTCAGAGACAAAGCCACTTCATCTTCTAAAACACCAATGAGAAGTGAGCACCTCCACATTTCCAAGGTTCACCCCAAGTCCTGCCCCAAAAGACCCCCGGTCCCAGGTGCCAGCCACATGTGAGCCTGGCCACTTGTCATAAAGAACTCAGCTCCATAGAGGTCATTTTTCTTTTTGCGGTACTGGGGATCAAACTCAGAATCTGGCGCTTGCCAGGCAGGCGCTTAAACCACTGAGCTATCTCCCCAGCCCTATAGTGGACTATTGTATTCTGAAACCACAGCAAAGAAAAGTGTCTCTGCTTGAGGTAGGAGTGGTATATGATTCCCCACCACACAGAAAAAATGTCAGAAGCACTTTATTTGTGTACTTATTTGTGTGTGTGTTCAAACAATTTTATTTCCCTGTACACCTCTGTCCATATGAGAAATTAAGATATCTGAAGCACTTTCACTTCAAGCTTCAAACACTGGGTTTAAAGATGTCCCAGTGGGTCCTGTGGGATGGTTCTCCCTAACTACGGAGGGATACACAGGTCAAAATGCCTCATGCCAAGAACCAGACGCACTCTTCTTTCTGCACAGCAGTTGCCTGCATGCTTGTGACACGTGGTTATAGTGTACATGGGAACTTTCTGTGGCCTCAGCACAGTCTTAAACTCTTGCCCTCCAGTCCCCGTCTTCAGATCTGATTCCCAGGAGAAAAAGCAGGCAGTAGCACAGACTTGTTCCAGACTCACAAGCTGATCTCAGCTGGACCAGCCTTTAACATCTAATGCAGCATGAGGTGTGTGCTGCTTTCTGGGATCTGACTCACCCACCTGGCTCCATCCTGACAAGTAGGTGTAGGGTCACCCACGGGGACACATGTGAACATTTGAGTACACATTTGAACCATACTATATCCATGCATGCAATACACTTGCACATTCACAAGCATGGACAGACATGTTCGCATGATATATGTGCCTGTGCTCACATAGACTTGTGCCTCGTGTGTGGCACATGCTCTTCAATCTCTAGTTCCACTAAGACAAACCCAGACTTTTTCTAAATGAACATAGAAGAATAAGTGGTAAGATGCTCCTGGCTTGTTTTAGACACTAATAATAGCCCCAAGCTGAAAGGCTAAAGGGAACCTTGGCCCCGATACTGCAGGACAGGCATAGCGGTGACAATGCCTGCATGGGTTGTGGAAGCCAGCACCTGACTCCCCACTGAGCTGGAGGCCTTGAGGGTCTCCTGTACATGACCCAATGACCCTTCTTGCCCTGTTAAGTCCCCCATGTGGAATAGGGGGAAAGCTCATGGCCCCTGGAATGTGGGTTTGAGGCCTGCGGAGGTTGACAGGGCAGTGTAGTCACACAGCCAAGTTCAAGGACAGCCATGGCATGGGGAAGAAACCTTGCTGAAACTTGTCTCCCTCCCTGGCAACCTTACTTGTGAAATGACTTCTGTGTGGCACCAGCACCCCCTCAGCTCACTTTCCAGTTCTCTGCAGGGCTTGCATCAGTGCTCATGGGGACACAGCCAAGGTCCCCCACCCTATCACGAGCAGGCAGCAAACCCAGGGGCCCTATGCTAGAGAAACAATCTGTACTTTCATTCCACCTCCCCCACAGCTGTTGGTGTGTTATGGGTGGTGTCTCAATGTCCTCCTAAAGCCTTACACAGTCATAGCTGGGGCTTTTTCAGAGGTGGCTGGATCTAGAGAATGAGATACTAAGGTTAAAGGCACTAGGATTAAGGGTATGGGTGTCACCTGTCCTGGGTACCGTGGATAAGATAAAAGGGGCAGATGTTATTAAAGCCCCTTCCTTTTTTGCTACCTTCTGCCTGCCA
>PVKA01015652.1:0-49497 GCA_004027165.1 Ctenomys sociabilis | reverse complement strand
TCTTATTTACTCATAAGAAGTTGGCTAAAATTTTTTGCAATGCATGATACAAGATTGTCAGTTAAAAGTCCTTAAGAACAAAATAAAGTATCATCAAGTCAATTATAAAATACTGGTACTGACATAAAATTATTGTCACTAGTTTATACAATAACCATGTTCTTCTGAGATATCATACATTTATGAAGACTCACCATTAAGGGAAAATAGTCTCTGAGATTATGCTTATAAAAATGAGTTACACTACAAAAACTGAAATTAATTCAATTATTATTAATTGTGGAAAAATACCTATTTCAAACTTTGTTTCTTTTTTGAATTTTAAAGAACATTTGAAATTTAAAGAAAAAAGCAAAATAACAATAAAAGTTTCAAAAAGATTAACAGGAGAGTTTTAATAATTCATTGCACATTGTTATCTTTTTAGTTGTTTTTCAGAGTACAAGATATAAGCATGGTACCTTGTCCAAAAATACTAGCATAAAATTTTCTTTTCAATGCATGAAGAAATAGTGGCTCCATAACTATCTTAACTATTTTGTGCACAAACATGTTTTCTTTTCCCCTTCATTTCTTTCCCGTTTTACCCACCATAGTTTGTCTTTTCTTTTGAACAGTTCCCAATCCACAATATCTATTGTAAATTTTGATTATTATTTAAACATTCAGATCTTCACATGCATACACATGTGGGTATGATTTATTTCCCTTACGAGTATAGTTTTGGATTGGATCCTTTTATCTATAAAAGTCACAAATTTATTCTTCTTTATCACTAAGTAGTACTTTGTTTTATACACATGCGCGCGCGTGCACACACACACACACACACACACACACACACACACTTTCTTTGTTCATTTCTCATTTGGTGGCCTTTTAGTTTGCTTCCAAGAATTGGCTACTGTGAATTGCTCAGCCAGCCGCTATGAGCAAGGCTGTACATACATTACTGTGGTGTGCTGTTTTATTTCTCCTGGGAAGATACCAAATAGGGGAAAACCTGAGTCAAATGACACCTCTATGCTAGTTTTTTTGAGGAATTACCACACTGATTTTCACAGTGTTTGGACCTGTCTACACTCCACCGTCATCAGAGAAGGGTTCCTTTCTCCCCACAGCCATGCCAGCATTTGTTATTAGTTGATTTTCTGATGAATGACATTTTTTGCATGGTAAGGTGGAATCTCGATATTGTTTTAAATTGCATCTCTCAAACGATCAATGATATGAACATTTTCTCATGTTTTTATTTGCTATTTGTATTTCTGCATCTGAGTAGTCTGCATTCATCTCAGAAGTCCCTTTTTGTCCTGAATCTTTGAATATGAGAGCTTGGATATTTTCAATTCCTTACACATTCTGGATAGAAGTCCTTTGTCTGAGAGACAAGAGACTATAATCTTCCCTTTCTATGTGTTCTCTTTTCACTCAGTTGGTGATTTCCTTTTTTTTCTGATAAGCTTTTTAAATATGAAAATATTCCATTTGTTGATTTATTGTAATATTTTCCTTACAATTTTGGTTTTGTTCCAGAGTTTTGCCTATATCTGTTTTGGAGACTCCTACCTAATTACTCTTCCACTAAATCTAGTATTTCCACTATAATATTGAGATCTTTGTTTCATATATACTTTTAGTGAATAGTGATAGACATGAGTCTAGTTTTAGTCATAAATATGTGAAAATCCAGTTTTACCAGACCTATTAGAGGCTATTTATCTTCCAATGAACATATCTGGCTCCTTTGTCAAAGATAAGGTGGCTGAGTGTGTTTGAGGTTACATCTTCATTTTCTATTCCGTTCCACTTTTCCTTGGGTCTTTTTTTTGCCAGTACCACTCTGATTTTATAAAGGGAGCTTGGAAGTGTAATTTTAGGTCTCAGATTTCAATGCGTCCAACTTACATTTGCTACTGAAAATTGCTTTGGCAATTACAGATATCTGCTGGTTCCAATGACATTTAGGAATGTTTTCTCTAGGTTCCATGAGGTTTGTTAACAATATTTTCATTGATATTGCATTAAATTTGGATAGCAGTTTTGGGAATATGGGCAGTTTTCACAATGTTAGTTCTATACAAGGACAAAAGATAAATTTTCCTTTTCAGGTATCCTTTTGTCTCCTTTTTTAGGATGTGTAAGCACAGATTTTTACATTCTTTATTAGACTGATTGCTAGGTATTTCATTTTTAAGATGTTATTCTATAGGGTGTGCTTCCCTAAATTTCTCTCTCTGTCAGGTTGTTTCTTCTGTACAGGGATGATATTGATTTTTGAGCGTTAACTTTATCCTATCACAATTCTGGATTTGAATATTCAATCTAAAAAACCTTTGGTGGAATTTTTGGGAACTTCTATATAGAGTATCATGTCATCTGCAAATAATGATAATTCAACTTTTTCCCTTCCTATCTTTACTCTTTTCATTTCTTTCCCTTGTCTAATTGCTCTGGCTAACGATTCCAGAACTATGTTGAATAGGAGCGGTGACAATAGACTCCCTTGTCTTGTTCCTGATTTTAGAATGAAAACTTTCAGTTTTTGATTATTTAATGTGATGTTAGCCATTTCATTGTCATAGGTGACTTTTACAACACTGAGATAAAGACTATATATTCCAAATTTCTGTGGAGTTTTTATCATGAACAAGTTGGACTTTGTCTAAAGCTTTTTCCACACCTATTGAGATAATCATGTGATTTTTTTCTTTGATTTTGTCCATGTAGTATATTTAATTTATATATTTGAATACACTGAACAATCCTTGCATCACTGGGATAAATCCAACTTGGTCATGGTATGTGATCTTCATGACAATTTGCTGCACTCTGCTAGAAGCTTATTGAGGATTACTGCATGTGTGTTCATTAGGGAGACTAGTTTTCTTCTTTGGTTTGATTTTTTTTTCTGGTTTTGGAATCAGGGTAATACTTGCTTCTAGGAATCATTTGAGAAGTACTACCTTGTTTTCAACTCCCTTAAACAATTCCAGGTTTAGTAGCATTAATTCTTCTCTAAATTACTTGTACAATTCAAAATTGAATCTATACCTTGGGTTTTCTTTGCTAGCAATCCCTTTTATTTATTTTTTATTTTATTGGGTGAAATTTCATATTTAGAATTATTATATCAGCTTGATTTAGTTTTGGGTGATTTGAGTGTGTCTAGGAATCTGTCCTTTTTCTGTATTTTCCATCTTATGAGAATACAGGTTTTCACAGTAGGTATTTGTAATCTCCTAGATTTCTGCAGGTCCCATTATGATTTCTTCCTTTTCATTCATAATTGCTAGAATTTGTGTTTTTCTTTACTCTTTTTGATGGGGTTGGATAACGGTTTATCAGCTTTGGTTTTTCTTTCAAGGAATTAACCTTTTATTCAACGATTCTTTGTACTGATTTATTAGTTTCTACTTTATTAATTACTGTTCTTATCTGTATTGTTTTCTCCTTTGTACATGCTTTAGGTTTGATTTGCTCTCTTGTGAAATTTGAGTTTCAATATTTGGTCATTTATTTGAACTCATTCTCTTTTCATGATGTATAAGTACATTGCTATAAATTTTTCTAAAATGATGGCTTTCATTACAACCCATAATATTTGCTATGTTTTATCTGAAGTTACTTTTTTAATCATTTATTTATTGATTGCATTTACTTGGCACAGGAACTTACTATGCATCTCAGACTTCTAGTGATTCTCCTGTCTCAGCCTATCCAGCACTGGGAATTACATGTGTGTGTCAGAAAGCCACATTTCAGTGGTGTGCTCAGCACCCAGGGACTGGCATGGCAAGTGGTACTGAGGATTGAACCTGGGTCTTGTACTTGCCAGGCAGGCATTAAGATTGTGGAGCTATCTCCTCATCCCTATCTTAAGTATTAATTAATTGCATATACTGTTAATTTCATCTTAATTTCTTCTGTTACCTATTGTTTGTAATGAAGGATGTTGTTTAATTTTCACTTGTTAGTGTAGTTTTTGTGATTTCCTTTGTCCACGACTTCCAGTTTTATTGCACCATATATATGAGGTTATTTTTTCTTGTTTCCTTTTTTTTCTTTGTGGCTGGCTCTGCCCTCCTTGGGGACAGGGCTGGCATGACACGTGATGCCAGGGATTGAACCTCAGTTCCTATATACTTGCCTAAGCAGGCACTTTAGATCACTAAGCTATCTCGCCAGCCCCATGAGATATTTTCAGTTCCTTCACATTTATTTACATGTTTCATTGGCTAATATGTGGTCTATTTTGGAGTATGTCCCTAGAAGAGTTCATATACTGATGCTTTGGGGTGTAATACTCTTATCAGCATCTACTACATCCATTTGTTAACAGGCTTGGTTTTATTTCAGATATTTCATTGTGGATTGTCTAGTTGATCTATCTATTTGTAAGAATGGGATATTAATGTTCCCCACTACATTTTCATTAGTGCTTATTAGGTTTTCCATGACTGTTAATATTTTCAATGTAGCTGTGCACACCTGTGCTTTGTGTATAAATATGTGTGACTGGCATCTCCTCCTGGAGCTCCTGGCTTGGGTACTGTCTTTGGTTTTGGGAGATGGAACTATTTTTATGTGGTGAGGTTGTCTTCAGTTGTTTAAAAAAGATTTAAAAGAAAAAGAGAAAAAAATAGAAACAGAAAACACAAGAAAAGAGAAGCAACTGGCCTGCCCACCGGCTCCTATTCTTCACGCCTTTGTCCCCAAGAACAAGACAAGTATCACTTAAGTTACTACCCCCGGGCTTACACCGTTACTACTGAGTGAGGCATTATCATGCCTCTAGTTCTGCCTTTCTGTCATGTGTGCTTTAGGCAGACGCCTACTGTGTCCCTGGCTTTCTCACTGGACTCCTGGCCCCGTCTGTCTGTTGGGGGTGTGATGGATGGATCACGGACTCTACTCCAGCCAAACCTCCAGGTCAGAACTTTTATAAGTTAAAATGATTAATTTATAAGTTCTCATCGTTGTATCATTGTATACATACAAAAACAATATACATTCAGTCAAATCTTTACTTTGCATTTTAATTTTTCCCAGAAAGTTAATACACCACACAAAACTGTTGTGTAATTGGGTTCAGTGGTTTACTCCTGCAATCCCAAGACCGTGGGAGACTAAGGTGTGAGGATTATATGTTCATACCTAGTCAGAGGGAGACCTGGCGATGTCCTGTTTCAAAATTAAAGAAAAGAATAAAACACTGATGACAAAACTTACCAGTGACTAAACAAAGACAGAGAGAAATATGAAAGTGTATCCCAGTATTTTAGAGAACATATGAAAAGGTCTAGCATGATACTTACATGTGGAATACTCATATCATTGAAAGATCATACATGATAACCAAGTTGCCATCATCCAAAGGATACAAGGAAAGTCAATGCATGCAAATCAATAAAATGTACCACAGAAGCAGAAATGAGAATAAGATTCACCTGATCATCTTGATAGGCAAATAAAAACCTTTGACAGAATCCAATATCTATTATAGATAAAAACTCTAACAGAAAAGTTATAAAAGAAAGTAAGATCAAAATGGTAAGACCCATTTATGACAAACCTACTGCTAATGTCATATTAAATAAGGAAATCTGAAAGCATCCTCTCTAAAATCATGACAAGGTGTTCACCCTCACCAATCTTGTTCAGAAAAGTACTCAATGCTTCAGGCTGACCAGGGCAGCAAGAGAAAGAAATGAATGGGATAGTAAAAGAATTAGGTAAAAGAAAGGAAAAATTCAAACTATTCTTATTTAAATGTGAATGATCCTTTATATGAGAGACATACATAGTCCACCAGAATATTCTTAGAATTAAAAACGTAAATTCAGAAGTGGCAGAATATAAAATTAGCATGCAAAAAATCAGTAGTTTCTGTGTACTAATAAAAAATCAATAGAAAAATAAATCAGGAATTACCCTAACTAAAAGAATGAAAGATCATTATAATGAAAACCAGAATATTCTTTAAAAAAGTGACTGAAAGAAACACTGGAATATTGAAAAACATTCTCCTTTCTTGGATAGGCAGAAACAATATAGTCAGTATGACAATATTTCCAGAAATAATATATAGAGTTAATACAGTTCCAACCAAAATGCCATCATAATTCTTTTTAAAATATAAAAGAAATCACACAATTTATACAGAAAGAGAAATAGCCAAGACAATCCTGAGCAAAAAGAAAAAAGCAGGAAGCATTTTCTCAGCTGCACATTGAAGAGAACTACAGTAATGAAAAAAGTAAATTAAAGTCATAAAAATAATAACTAGACATGTACAACAATAGAACAGAATAGAGGATGCAGAAACAGCACCTGCTACCTTCAGCCATTGACTTATTGCAAAGGGGTCCAAAACATAATGGAGAAGATAACCTTTTAACAAATGGTTTGGTGCTAGGAAATCTAGTTATTCACATTGAGCAAAATGAATCTAATCATACCTCCTGTCCTGTATGAAAATAAAGCAAAGTAGAAACAGTCATAGATATAAGAACAAAAACAATCTCCTGAAAGACATTATAGGTAAAAATCTTGAAACATGAGCAGTCAAGGATTTTTTGAATAGAACCCCATCTGTACAAGAAATAATGCCAGAAATCAGCAAATGTAATTACGCAGACCGAAGGAGCTTATGCCTACAACAGAAAGAAAAATCAACAGTATACTATAGATAGCCTACAGAATAAGATAAAAATAATAGCCACTTTCTCATACACAAGGCTAATATTTACAATTTGTACTCTTTTTTGATATGCTGTCATAAAAGATCTTAATTGAAAAATGGACAATGTAAATGAAAGGACACTTTTCAGAAGAACAACTGACTCAGTACATGAATAACTGTTGCGTGTTTTTTCCATGAGACAAATGCAAATCAAAACAGTACTGAAATTCCATTTTACTCTAGTGAGAATGGCTATTCCCAAGGACACAAAAATAACAAATACTGATGGAGATATGTAAAAAAGTCAATGTATTTGAATTGTTAGTGAGCATGTAGTACAAATACTATAGTTACCAGCGTGTAATTCCTAAAAAAAAAAAAAAAAATAGAGAATTCTACGTAACCCAGATGTATCTCTTTTGTCTGTTTTCCTGAAAGAGCTAAAGTCATAATATTACCACGATACATGCAAAATGATGTTTAAGTAACATAATTCACAATAGGGGCATCATAGAAATGTCCTTTCTGCCTACCCACTAATAAATGGATAAAGAAAATGTGATGCATATACATAAAGGAATATATTTATCAATAAACAAGAATAAATTTGAGTCTTTTGCAGGACAATAGATAGATTTGCAGACCATAATAGTACGTGAAAACAGATATGTTAGGCTGAATATTGCAGTTTCTCACATTATAAACTCCAAATATAAATAATTTAAACAACAAAATGAAACAAACAAATAAAAGTGAAGTAGTCTAGAAAGAAAGAAAAAAATCAAAGGAATAGGAGAAAGAAGAAGGCAGGGAGGAAAGAGTAAAAATGATTGATGGACAACAGGTATACAATCTCTGCACATTCTCCCCAGCAAATGTAATTTTATGTACTACAAACATAGAGTGATATTAATATTAAATAGTTAAGAATGACTGGGGATGTAGCTCTACATAAGAACCCTGGATTCCGTTCCCAGTCCCAGAAAAGAGAACAGAACAGTACAGACAAGATAGGGAACAAAGCAGTCTCACAAAACTAGGCAGTGAGCGTAACGAGTCACAGCTCTTACCTACTGACCATAAGCATGAACAGTCAGTCTACTCTAAGACAGTAGACTGCATTACTCGGCCACGATATTCTGTAGGTAAACTGTATTCTATCTGTAAATTGGGTCAACATTCATATCTCCTAGTAGATTAATGGCATTATTCTTTTGGATCCTGGTAGAGGGAAGGAGAAGGCATCCTAGATATAAAAATTACTTTATTTCTTCCTCCAAAATGATAGTTTTATGAAAATGTAATCTACTAATAAGAATCCTTTATATTCACCTTATTAATCTGAGCCTAGGTAGGACAGCCTTCATTGATTAAATACGAGAAATATGTGTCATTGCACATATTACATGAATGAAAATTATGTAACAACTGAAAGTGATACTAAGTAAATATTTGTTTAAAAAGGAAGGTTTTTAATAATATAAAGTGTAGTTAAACAAGTTCCCAGGATGCTTTGATCATAATGAGAAAAATGGTATATGAGTTTGAAGGCAAATGAAGTGGATTTCGAAAATGCCTAGTAGTATTTCTCCCATGTGGGAGCGAGAATGCAGGCCAGCTGATAGTAGTAATTAGTGAAGCCACACCAGAGGTCCTGTTATGGTCACTTCAGCTTTCTACTGCTTTTTATCACAAATTTAATGAGCTATGTAAAGCTAAATGCTTCTAAATGATTTCCTTAGAAGCTAGTAAGTAGTTTCATTAAATTATAAATTATAACCTAGCAATTTAATGCAATGTTGGAAATGTTTTCACATGTCAACTCTATTTAGTAATTCTTTCAAAGGAGATTAAAACATGGTTCAGGATACCATGAGGAAGACGAAAGCATTAAGGTTAAGTGTCAGCCCATAGTGTCTTACAACATCCATGGTGCTTATGCGCATGCCCATATGTAAGCATGTCGTTAATTATAAAGCAGTATTAAGATGCCCAGACAATGAGCTCATGAATTTATGAAAATGAGCATAAATATATAATATAGAAAAAATCAGTAAAGGTTGCACATTTATCAGAAAAATTTCTTCATGTGGTGTAATGAGAAGAGATGACACTTTTTCAATGACATTTCTCACTTCATATCACATTTCATAAACATATGGTGTTGGCAATCAAGTGCATTTTAAGTAAAGCAGTTCTGATGTTCATGTTTTCACCTACTGATTTCCAATATTTAAAATATTTATGGAAATATTTTTCCCAGACAAATAAACAAACAATATCTAGAAACTATTTACATGATATATTCTTAATCTAGTTTCAAGTGGTAAACTTTTAATGATACAAGCTAGTACATATTATTTTCATTTTCAACGAAAGCTTAAGCTTCATCTTTAGCTCTACAGTGTGTGTCTCAGTTAATCTTCTCAAAATGAAGGAAGGAAAGGTTTATTTAGCTCACAGTTGCTGGAGGTTTCAGTCCATATTCAGGGGGGTGCAAGGTGGAGCGTAACGTGGCAGATTACAACCTTTTATGGTGGTGGCAAAGAGCTAGAGCAAATGGGAAAAGTAGCAACTCCAATGTTTACTTTCAAGCTATCCTCCCAAGTGAGGTGTAGCACTCACACCAATAATCCAAGCAGCACTCACACCCATAATCTAAGCAGCACTTACAC
Source organism: Ctenomys sociabilis (assembly GCA_004027165.1). Taxonomy (NCBI): domain Eukaryota; kingdom Metazoa; phylum Chordata; class Mammalia; order Rodentia; family Ctenomyidae; genus Ctenomys; species Ctenomys sociabilis. The sequence continues at coordinate 40,137 of PVKA01015652.1, read as the reverse complement.
CCATAATCCAAGCAGCACTCACACCCATAATCCAAGCAGCACTTACACCCATAATCCAAGCAGCACTCAGACCCATAATCCAAGCAGCACTTACACCCATAATCCCAGTGAATCATGAGTTAATTACAAACTCTAGAAGTCTGTCTCCTGACTGCATGAGGCTTTGGGGTGACAACTAAATGTAAGCCATAATATTGTATATCTGAGTGTATGTGTGGAGTATGTGTGTGTTTTCTAAGCATGAGGAATACATGAGAGGACCATGTTTGTCATACTTTAGTCAATTTAAAGAAAAAAATAGCATCCTGAGAATATTCTGATTATTTGAAAGCAAGATGAAAAGATATAAGAACTGTCTTATATAAACTGGCATTTTGCTGACCAATGGGTTACTAGATCTTACCAGAAAAACTGACCTAAGTATAAGGAGAATTCATGGTGATATAAAAAAGAAAACCTTTAAATGTAATTTTGCTGTTGCCCAGAAAGCTAAGCAAATCTCATATTTACATGTGTTCAGGCATTATTGTTATATGTGAATATGAATGATCAATGTTCATTTGAATATCCTAGTCATATAGGTGTTTTGTTGATTTCCAAATTAATGTTTAAAGAAATGACCACTATTTCAATTTTCCTCATAGAAACTCAGAAAACTATACATACTAGACATGTGAGTACTGGAAGATCTGGGACACAAAACTGCATCATCAGACACAAACTCACACTTCTATTGAGCACAAATATTATCCTACAAGCACCAGTTCAGATTTTTGTTCTACTTCTTTTCCAGCCTTGGCATATATCAGAATGAGTTGGAATGCTTGCTAAAACAATGGGATTTTGCCTTCAAAATTTCTGATAAAACTAGTGTGATCTTCAAAGTGATTCCCTTTCATGACATAAGAGTACCTTTCTTATACTCTAGCATGGGAAAGACAAGATTCAGGAACACACCAAAAGTCAAAGAGGTACTTAATAAGAGTTAGTGTTTTGTGCATTTCCATGTGCTAACTCCCAATAAGGAGCATAAACATTATGTCTTACAAAATACTAATAAAAATTGAAACTAGGAGTGAGCAACTGGCCTGAGACACCCAAGGCCCGATAAGCCGGCAAACCCATGGAGCCCCCATCCCAAAGTCTGCGAGCAACTGCGAATTTTCCCGACTCTTGGCATCCCAGTTCGGTGAGTGTGTGGTGAGTCTGAGGAAGACTCACCTTTGGCTTCTCCCTTTGTGCTCTGCACCATCCAGAGCCTCAGGTCTCAAGACATTCTAGCCAGAGACCTGCCTGAGACATCTCAGACAGACCTGCCTGGCAACTCCCCTGAGTACCTGCACCCAAACCCACAATGGAAACAAGAACTTGTGTGACTCTCCCGGAACACGATCCACCCCCATCTGGCCTCGTGAGTGTGAGGTAGAGCCTCTGATCTACCTGGACTAGAGACCCAACCGAGGGGAACCACAGGCTCACAGTTGTACCAGAAGAGTGGAGCAAAAAGGAACTGCACAAGACAGCTAGATCCAGGCAAGTCATGACTGGATAGTCTCAAACATAATAGATGGCACCTGAATCTCATTACGCGCTAAGGTTATAACTGCACCAAAGCTCTACAACAAAGGTCAGAGGTCAGTGCTATACAAAATGACAAAGACAAGGAGAAAAATGCAATCTCTGGCCTTGAGTTCACCAATAACTGCAGAGGACACTGCTGAAATGAATGAATTAACAGAGACAGAAGCATAGGAACAGCAGCAGAAAGGGATAGAGGAACTCAGACCAGAATTAATGCCTGAAATAAAAGAAGAAAATTTTGAATACATAGCATCAGAAGTAATGAATCAAATCCAGAAACATATGTAAGAAACCCAATGCCCACCAAGGACAAATGCAGAGCACACTGTTCCATCTGAAACATGAATTAACAGTGTTGGAAGCAAAGAAATAATGACGGAAAGGTAAAGAGGAACTCAAAGCAGAAATAATATCTGAAATAAAAAAATAATTCTTTGAAATCATACCATCTGAAGTAGAGAATGAATTCTGGAAATATATAATGGAAACCCAAATGGAAAGAAACTCTGCAGTTAAAGAATTAATAGCTACCTCTAAAGAAGATGTTGATAAAAAAACTAGAGGAGATCAGAAATATGACAGATTCCTGGAATGAACAACACAGAAAAGAAATAGAATGCATGAAGCCGAGTCAAAGAGATATGGAAGATCTAAAATTATCAATCACGAGTCTACAAAACCATCTGAGTGAAAGCAAAGGCAGAGTTTCAGATCCTGAGGATGCCAGTGCAGCTAGTAAAAAGGTGAGAAAGAATCTCTTAAAAACAACACAAATGCAGGAAAAAATAATCCGTCACTTGCCAGATGATGCCAGGATGAATAATGTAGGAAAAATTGGCATAAACGAGAATGAAGGAGTCAATACAAATGATATAAAAAAATATGGGCAGAAGTAACAGCAGAAAACTCCCCAAATATGAGGAAACAATGCAACATTCAGGTAACCGAAGCATACAGAACACCAAATGACTTCAACCCAAGTAAAAACACACTGAGACATATAATAGTCAATATCCCAGAAATCCAACACAAAAATAATATAATCAAAGCTGCTAGAGAGAAGAAGCAGATTACATTCAAAGGAAAACCGATCAGAATTACAGCTGACTTCTCTACACAAACCATGAAGGCAAGGAGAGCATGGAGCAGAGTTCTTCAAGGCCTACACGAAAACAAATTCCAGCCCAGACTATTATACCCTGCAAAACTCTCTTTCAAGTTTGATGAAAGAGTGAAATACTTCCATGACAAAGAACAACTAAAGAATTTCATGATGACAAAGCCAGCCCTTCACAGGCTGCTCAGAGATGTTCTAGAGAGTACAATGACCAGAACTCCATGAATGAGAATGGAAGGTTACAAAGGAGTAAACAACAGCAGGTAAATATCATGACAATCATAAGTCAACACATTTCAACTATAACCATCAATGTAAATGGACTCAATTCACCAATTAAGAGAAATAGACTGGCACAGTAGATTAGGAAACAAAATCCAAAAATATGCTATAAACAAAAAAACACTTAACTCAAAAAGACATTCATAGGCTCAAAGTCAAAGGATGGAAAACAATACTACAGGCCCCAGCACCTCAGCAAAAAGCAGGAGTAGCAATTCTGTTCTCAAACAGGCTCAACTTCAAACCAAGAATGATCAATCGACACAAAGAAGGCCACTATATATTGGTTAGGGGAAAAATTCAAGAGGAAGAGGTAACACTCATAAATATCTATGCACCAAACACAGGAGTACTCAACTATGTAAGACAAATCTTAATGGACATGGAAATCCTAATATCCAAGATGACAACCTCAACAGGAGACCTTAACACCCCCTTATCTCAAAAAGATAGATCAAGCAGACAAAAGATTGAACACATACTCATGAGTGAAATAAACGAGATGTGCAAATGTTATGTAGTCTCCCTAGTATAAGAAGTCAAAAGAAGAAATACAAATAGAAATGTACAACAGCTAAAAAGAATTGAGTCAGATAGTTAGCGCAAACTGATTGGCATATGCTGCAGGGTACTAATCAGCTTTTCTTCTGGATGGTTAACAACCTAAGTTCAGTGATCAAAAATTGGAAAAATAGAAGGCCCCCATATTCAGCCAACATTTGGGCCCTATCCTTTCAAGATCAGTGACGTCTCTGGACATAGGAGAACGTGTACTGTAACATCATGAAACTCAGTTGTGCCACAAATTTCTGATCAAGGAGATTATGGAGACACAGGGAAAGGTGATCAGTGATCTGTAGTGTGCCTGGGAAGTCACATGGAGAGAAAAGTTTCTCTCAGGCTCTCAAAGAGAGCAAATTTGTCAAGCAATGGCTGTGAATCGTCCACATGGTTGACGCAGACAAAGGATCTACAGAGTGAGGTACAGGATTACAAGGTAAACCCTGAGGGGACTTCACTGACCTTATCAGAAACAAAAGCTACATCTTTTGATATGTAGGTCTTGCTCTATCTCGGTCTTAACCATCCAGCAGAAAACTATAAAAATGAGGTATATAACATGGGGCCATAATAAGTTGAACTATAAATGGCTATGCTCAACAACTTCTTCAAATAACTCACTGTTGTTGTGGAATGCTGGACTGTGTTGGATTGTGTCGCCGAGTTCAGGTACCTATAATGGTTTATTGACAATGGAGTGCCCATCTTTGACAGGTCTAGACAAAAAAGGGGGATACAAAAGAAGAACCATGATGTCTCTGTATAAGCAACACAGTTAGGATAAATATGCAGTAGTTTTGCATAGTTCTATGAGAAGCAAGGTTAGCTCTGATAGTGGTTGGACAGGATATTATGTCAGCTTCTAGTACTATGGACAACCACTAGGAAGATAACAAGGTAGAAAGAATTAATTATTGAAACTGTGTTGTAATTCAGCTTTAGAAAAATAAGTTAAGTATACAGCTACATTCTCTTGATTCATTGATTAGAGACATCTGCTCTAATAGTGTCTGTAAGTAAAATATCATGTATGCACTTTGTACGAGAACAAACCATTATGAAAACAATTTGCAATGTATTCATTATTGAATATGTCCTGTTAATTTGTCTTGAAACTGTCTCACTGCTATTTGTTCTTCAATAAAAAGATAAAAGTAAAAAAACAAAATAAAATAAAATAAAATGAAAATGAAAATAAAAGGCAGAGTTACCATGATTAGGTACAAATACGTTTTGAACATCTTGAAAGTTAGAATAACTTCAACTGTGAGTTATCTGCTTTCACGTACATTGCTTGACCATTCTGTACAATAACTATGTACATAATGCATAGCTGAGATTATCATTACAATCATGCAATCCCTTCATATGATGGCTAGTTTATGATTTTTCAATTTTGTAATAGCACAGAAATAGCAGACATTCACTAGATGCCATAGTTAGGATTTTGTACTTTTAAATGCTGCATTTTATTTTCCCTTAATGTTTATACTTTTACAGATATGCAGTCTGCTGCTCTGTGTATGTGGTGTTGCACACCCTGAGAGCCCCAATTCCACCACAGGCATTCCCAATTGACAGGTTCTCCTTCTTCAGACAGTGCCCTTTATGACTTCAGGATCCCACCTTAGGAGGCTGTGCCATGCCCAGCTCAGTGCTGTCCACGCTGCTGCACATCTTTGCATCAGGTCAGCAGAAAGAGAAGACAAGGCAGAGAATGCACTTCCTCCTTTCTAATCATCCTGGTCAGGAAAAGAAGGGTAGCACTTTGCCTCATATTCTTCTAGAGCATGTTTATGTGACACATCTATTTACCCACTGGCTGGAACATGAAGACTGTTCCATCCCTTGTCAGTCCTCTATTAAGATGGGGGAATGAATTGCATTGCTTAATTTGCTATCTCCATGACAATTATCCTACATCTGGGATGACTTTTTTTTTTAAATAGAGCATCAGTGATGCTCATACACCGTCCTTCAAATGAAAATGGTATTTGACTGAAAAGTAAATTGCTGTGAATGTCCATGTAATTCTTGATAATATGAACTGCTTTAAACTAGAAAAATACATACAGTCACTATTATATCTGTTATTCATCACCTTCGTCACTAACTTTACTGTCTCTTCAGGATTTTCAATGCTTTTAAAACCACAACTAAAAACAAAGATAACAAGGAAATGACAGTATCATTGCATTAGGCTGGTGTGAATAAAGCAGAGAGAAAGAGACAGAGACATAGAGACACAGGCAGAGACAGACAGAGAAAGAGACAGAGAGAGAGACAGAGACAGAGAGAAACAAAGACCAACTTGTAAAAAACAGTTTAAAAATAAAAAATATTTTTGAAATAGTTGCATATAATTTAGATATATTATGACAATTTGATTTGTACAGAGTGGAAAGAAAATTGAGTTGAAACAATAAAAGCAGATAAATTTTTTTTTCCCCTTGTAAGATCAATTACCAAAAAGGAAGAAGTCTTAAAAGTTTACAGCAATTTAGTGGAAGCCTTTTACCCAGGTTCATGCTTAGGATACTGGGACAGAATAATAATTGCATCATTGAGACACTAACTTAATATATTACTAGGCAGGTTGCATTTATATATAGATATCTCATAATAATAATAGTGATATTTATCAATTATTTCTCAATATTATCTAAAACCTATGACAATTATTTTAATGTAGAGTAAATAATACAACTGAAAAGCAAATTATTTACTTAGACTTTAAAAGAGAATAACAAATTTAGATTAATACTGTTAGTTAAATATGAAGCTTACAGTGAGCATTATGGAAGATCCAGACAAGCTATAATCTTTGTAAAAACATTCCTTTTCAATGTTCATTAAGCTTCTGGTAAGCAATAAATGCACAAATAAAGTCACCAGTATGTTGTTATTTTTTGTGATAACACTAAAAATAATCAAGAATTATATGTGGCTTGAATTAAAAAATACTGAACATACATTAGCAGGTTATAATCCTAAAGATTACATCTTAATTTTCTAAGTATCCATTATTTGTGTTTCCTGGAAAATAGTCCAGTCAATTTCTGAATAACTGAATGTAATAAAATGTACTCTGGATCACAACATGCTGCTAATTTCTATCAGACCATTAATTTACCTAGAGAAATCAAATTTATATGTATATGTATATACATATACATATATATGCATTAATTATGTCAAAGACTTGCTTTCAGAATACTTTGAATATTGAGTTCCAAGATTTAAAATTTTGATTCGCAAATATAATGTTAATAAAATCACCATGTCTTGTTTCTCTAATGAAAACACAGAATCATTTCATCAGGTTATAAGGTCAAGATGAAAGATGATCATTAGTTAAGAGGCTTTCAAGAAGCAGAAATAATAAGCTATTTTAGCAGATATTAGAAAAAGAACAGTAAAGTAAAAGCACAAAAATATACTTGCAACAATGTCTGTCGCTTTAGCTACAGAAGAGAAAGCATAAGAGTTTGTTCCATGCAGGCCGGCAGCTATTAAAGCAGGTCAAACATGAGGTCACTGTGCTGGTATCTCTGAGAGGAAATGAGGAGATCGACATAGGGAATGGAAGCAAACCGACAATTGTGAGCATAGCTGCTCGTATAGTGACTGGAGATGCACAGGCGAGACGCTGTGTGCAGCAGTGGCTGGCCATAAAGGACAAAGGCGTTCCTCTCATCTCATGTCACATATCCTCAGAAGCTGACAGGGCACCTGCTTAAGAGGAAGAAATGTAGCTTGCCCTTTCCTTTAGCTCCTTATCTATGTAGCATCACTGAGGGATAGATTACAGGTAGAAATCGGCACCAAGTAAAACTCAGTGTACGCTCAATTCCACTTCATCACAAAACCTTCTAGTCTTTAAAACAAAATGATATCACTATAAACTGAATACAATAAAACTTACTCTTGATCACAACATGCTCCTAATTGCTATCAGACCATTAATTTACCCTAGAGAAATCAAATTTATATGTATATGTATACGTATATGTATGTACCCAGCTTGCCCTCTCCTTCAGCATTAGATTATGTCAAAGACTTGCATTCAGAATACTTTGAATATTGAGTTCCATGATTTTAAATTTTGATTTGAAAATATAATATTTATCTGTCATATTCACTTTTCAGTAGCCTCTCTTTTCTCATTGTCACATTTTCTTGATTCTAAATCAATATTCTTTTAGCTTTTACTCCAAGAATGTCTGTTTTTCACCCTTGTAAAGTTATTGTAAATGATTTTATTCTGCCCTCCAGTTATATTTTATTTAGCTAAATCCTTCAGAGACACCCACAGCTCCATGGCTTTCAAAATACATTTTCTTTCAAAGTATCTGTGCATATCCTTGATGTTGTGTTTACTGATTTGAACATCTGTTTGAAGATTTCTCCTCCAAGCCAGAAATAAACTCTCTGCCTCTGAAATCCCAAAGAATTTTTATCTCTGCTGCCCTCATAATGTAAATACTTTATAGTCAGGCCTAAAGTTATGTATGCTATTTCTTTTGTCCTACTTTACATTTAAGTGAGAGCAGAGTCTCCCCACAAGGACTGTTATGCCCCAAATCTTTTATGAACATTTGAATAAAACAATTTGCCCTTTAGGAATTTAAAGAATAGGCAAGCATGATATTTATATAAATGATGTAAAGTGTGTCATCAAGAAAGCAACTGTGTTATAGAAGGTGGCTCTACTGTCTAGTGTCAAAAATCTGTTATATTGTTATTCGGTAGAGGAGGTCAAGGCTGTTTCCAGATCTTAAGGTGTTGACTCCAATGCAATAGAATTCATAGTGCATTTAGGAGCAAATTCAGAACCAATAGAAGGTTCTGAATGAGAACAGTCACAGTCAGATTCCTATCTGCGGGAGATCCCTTCAAATCTGAATTAAATCAAATAGTGGCTGAAAGCAGGAAAACTTTATTATTATTATTATTATTATTTGTATTTGTATTTTAGAACAGGGTATATTATAGGGTCTACAGGGTCTCATTGCATAGATAGTGATCTTCCTGATTACAGCCTCCCAAGTGCTAGGATTACAGGCCTGCACCACCACACCCAGTCTCAATTCCCCCGCCCTCTGCTCAGCACGCCTTGGGGTAGGGGACAGTATGGTAGGCCTGGGGATCGAACACCTCACCCCTGTGTCTGTCTGTACTGGTGTGTTAATCTGCTGAGCCTTTTGGCCAATCAGAAAAAAAAAAAAAACTGTACTTATTTTTTATTTCCTGTATTTTTTCCTGGAAGGGTCTACAGGGTATTCAGGGTCTCACTACTCGATCAGACTCATAGTGATTCTCCTGTTTACAGCCTCCCAAGTGATGGGATTACAGGTGCTCAGAAACAGTCTGGAATGTATGTTGTTGGCATATAACCTAATTGAATACTCTTCTTCAGAATGTTGAATTTTGATGTGAGCAGAATGCCCAAAATAGTTTGGAGTTAAATGCAATAATGGAATTTTCAACTACATGCTGACATCAGTCTTATGACTACCTAATGTTTAGTGTTCATGCTGAAGGAAGAAGTTTCTGGCAACTTATATGGATGTTATTTTTACTATAATTCCTAGTGTTTCTTATCCTAGTTGTCTAGTATTTATCTGTTTTGTGAAAAATTAATTTACTTTATTAAATTTTCTTTTTCTTTAATTCAACTAAACTAAACTGACTTCACATAGATCTGAAGTTGAGCTACAATATGCATCCCAGGGTCAGATACATAAAAGGTGGCATTAGTTACAGAACAGTCCTACTCTGAAAACCTAAATATCAACCCAATACTAAAGGTATGTTAAAAGTACCTTTTTGAAAGCAATAGTGCAATTCAAATGTTCAGCATGACACTATTTGAAAACTGAAATTAATTAATATAATTAATTAATATCTTTTTCACAAACCCATATAAACTATGTTGGAGGGGCTGTAAATATGTTTTATGATTGCAATCTGTAGGTTTTCTTAATTTTCAGAAATAGCAAATGAACCTCCTTCTCTTGGTGGATTTTCAGATGCAAAAATATACCTGACTATAGTGAATTACTATTTTTATAAATCAAGAAAAAAAAAGGTAAAATGCACTAACCTCTGCATGGAGAAAAAAATTAAAATTAGTGACTCAGTGCCTTACAAAATAAAGGAGGCTGATACAGGAGAATCGGTACAAGTCCAAGCTGCATAGTGAGATTCTGTATCAAATAAATAAATAAATCATTTAAAAAATTTAAGATAAATACTGGGGGACCAACTGCTCAGGGACCCCCTCCTCTCCCTCTCTTGGACAGGAGCTTTCTTTCCTCCAATAAATATATTCTGCTCATAACCTCCATTTGTTCCTAAAATTCATTCATTGGTTTTAGAGAATACAAAATCGTCCCAGGTACCTTTGAGGTTGGAAGATCATTTTTCCCCTACATCATTCAGAGATCATCCACCCCAGATCAGTTTTTCTCCTTGTAGAGGTTCCCATCGGGATCGCTGGATGGAGGCATGAGTTTGCTTTTCTTTCATAAATTCTGGATTGGAAGTGGTTTAGGTTAAAAAAAAAAGGTATGTTTCAAATGTTGATATCTTTGCTCATTGCTCATAACTGTTCGTACTTGGCCTCACACAGCTTTGTTCTGTATAGTTCTGCCAACATTGTTTAAAAGTGCTTATGCTTTGTCTTATATGACTTTGTTTAAATGTTGGTCAAAATGATGATAAATCTAAGTTAAAACATGAAAAATAATAAAGCAAAAGAAAATAAAGGTTATGTTATGTGACAGATCAGCATTAATAAAATCGTGCAGGAGGTTCATGTGGTGAAAGAGAGCTTGGCGTGGGGTGCGAAGGAGAGGTTTGATGTCTCCCCCCACTTTGCCATTTCAGGCCAATGGGAAGATTCTCCCACAGTCCCACTCAGTATGGATGAGGGTCGTGAGGGACAGCATGATGCTTGCTGTTCCTACCCCTTGCTTTGGCTGACTCAAGTCCACCCAAAAGCTGCAGGTACCACCTTTACCAAATAGCAAGTTCTCACTCACCTCACAGCACTCTTTTTCCTCCCATGCTGTATTTCTGTGGACAAGATTATTACATCATATGCAATACCTGTTATGATACTGTTCTACGTAAACTCTCCATTGTTATTTTGTTTGGTTGTTATGGAGAAACACAGATGGAAAATTTGTAAAAGGCAGAACTTGAGAACAATCTGTTTATACTACTAGTAATGTAAATCCCCCAAATGAGGCAAATGAAATATTTTCCAGAAGTTGATATTTGTAATCATTTTATTGAGGACTGTATGAATTATGATTTCATGTTTAAAATACAAAAAGGGGCTGGTGAGACAACTCAGCTGTCTGAGCACCTGCCTGGCAGGTGCAAGGATCTGAGTCTCATTCGTGGTACTGCATGCCATGCCAGCCCCATGTACAGCTGGCCACTGAAACAGGGCCTGGTGGTGCACACCTGTAATCCCAGAGCTGGGGAGGCTGTGACAGGAGGGTCACAACAAGTCTGAGCTGTGTGGTGAGGGCTTGTACCAAATAAACAAATAAACAACAGAAGATTAAAATACAAGAAAATTTACAGGCATTATGAAATGAACTGATACAGGAGGCTAAGAAGGCCTGTGACAAAGCTAGCAGGAACATTTTATTGAGTTGTTTCCTTAAGAAAAATAGTGAAATGAAAGAGGGAAACAATAAAAAGACATTTTTAAGGGAGACAAACAACTCTAAAGAGGTAGAATAAAAGTTTAAAATAGAAGGAGCCTGCAGGATTGAGTGTAGACTCCAACCGTAAATTCCTATCAGACTCATGGTCACAGAACTGCTGAGATTTCAAGACATTTCTTCCAACAATTTTCTTATTCTGACTAAAATAATTTAGCATTTTTTTGTTTTCCTTTTATTTATTGATTTACTTTTTTTGCACAGTGTCTCTCAGATTCCTAGAGATCCTCCTGTTTTCACCCTCCCCAGCTCTGGGATTACAGGTGTGTGCCGCCAAGCCTGGACTTGGTAGCTAACTCAGGGCACCCAGGGGGTGAAGCTAGCCCAGCACATGGTGCTGGGGATCAAACACCGGACCCAGCTCTTACCTAAGCAGGCACTTAGTACACTGAACTATCTCACCAACCCTGTTTTCCTTTTAAATGTAAAAACTACATTTCTTGTTAAATTACTAAACGAGAACTGAAAGTCTGATGACGCTATCTACCAATTCCAGTGAAACAGGAGGACAGGATTTCTTTGAAGGTCTATTTTACAGCTTCATAATGGAAGCAATATCTGCATTACTTCTATATTTCATTCATATTTCATGTAGGTCTACATATATATCTTGTGTGATATATTTCTTTCAAATCTCTTGATATTATTGAGTGACGTGAGATCATATTCTAAGTAGAGTGAAACTTGTAATACTGTAAGCATTAGTAAAACATATAGACACAAAAATATTAAAAACACATTTTCAGGTACTATTGTAGATAAGCTTTAGGATAAAATAATATGCATTCCTTGATATTGTCAAGATCAAAACTACATTCTCTAGTTATGAGAAACCCCTCTATTAGACACAGCCTTCTCCACATTACATAATTATATGCATAATTTTGAACGATATTGAGGTAACAGAATATGGGTGCAGCAGAAGGAATCACAATTTTGAATATAAAATGTATATTCATAAAACTATTCCATTACTTAATGCTCAGTAACAGCAAAGGTAGTATTAACATACTTGAATGAAGTCCTTATGTCGTAGAGCAGAAGTTAAGATTGTCCATGGTATTTGATGAACTTAAACTAGGCTTTCCCAGAACACCAAAGACTCTATGGGGATTAAGTTTGAGACTGCTCAGAGACACAACCGCTCTTTCCTGACCTTGGAATTCTACTTCCTGTACTGCACATATGAGATGCTCAGAGTGCCTAAACTGCTCCGAGGGACCAGTGAGAGCTGGGGGATTTGGATTCCTGCTGCAGCAGAACTGGGAATGTCAGGGTGTGTGGATGCGTGCTCCGGGTACAAGAACGGTTACATTTATGGCACTCTTGGTGTTTTCTATGGGTTACCCTCTTAAGTGTGAAGTTGCTCTTAGCATCTCTGAAACCATATATTTCTTTTCTTACTGACTCACTGTATTGAGAGTTTCCTGGTGTGTATCATTCAATGTAGTGAGACACCATAACTTTTCTTTCCTCCATGGAAATGAATCAGGCAACTTGATGTATTTGAATGTTGTTTGATTTCCTTGTATTTTTACAGTGACCTAATGAGTATAAAAACACGCCTGGGGCAGCTCTGAGTGCTGTCATAGCAAAGTTGCAAAGAATGATTTCAGTTTATGATCAAACTGTGCACAAAAATAATTTCACAAAAAGTTACTACTGGGGCTGGGGAAATGGCTCAGTAGAATAAGAGCTTCCCTGGCAAGCACAAGGGCCTGAGTTCAATCCCCAGTTCCAACAACAACAACAAAAAGTTACTGTTTACTTAATATTCCATTTTAAGTATCTTAAAGATACAGAATGAATATCTGATATTGTCAAGTGTAGAAACATTTTGATAGTGCTAAACTCTTCCTAAACTTGATATATTAATATGAGCTCTTGCATTTTCAATATACTGTGTCTAAAATATTAATAAAGTTATAGAAGTAAAATAATAGCACTAAAATGGGCCATATTAAGTTCTGTATGACTTTATTCCTGTTTTCTTTTGCCCATATGATACATCTTAATCAACTTTATGATCTTGGAAAAACATTAAAATAAGACGAATCTATTCAAAACCCAAGATATCAGCCGTGCACAGTTCCAAATTAGAAAATAAAAGAAAAATGTTTTTCATCTTACTTTACTAGGCATTGTACTTAATAGCTAAGAAATTGTACATGCTGTACTGGAAGGCAGACAAATGCTTAGTGATAATTGAACTGTTGTATTGTTGATGCATTTACTGGTTAGATATAACTAATGGTTTCCAGGAAAATTGCTTAATGAAATAACATCAATGCTAAATATTCACAATTAGCTGACATAGATAGAACAAATTTAGAATAATTTAACTCCTTGTTTAAATTTATAAAAAAGGGGCAAGAAAGTATTGTTTAGAATTTTCTGGTTTCTTTTATTACATCATAATTTTTCTGATTTTATCAATAATAAATTCAATGTCTAAAACTAATAATGCCACAAAAAAGTATAAATAAATACTCATCTTCCTTGTTATTAAAAATAAATTCAAATATCTCATTTAAATTAAATTCCGCCTGAGATTCACTCCATTAGTCTTAACCTCCCAGTAAAGTACCCCTAATAAGACATGAAACACTAATACTAAAATCCCAAAGGAACAGACACTGCATCTTCAGATTCTGGAGCAGTTTTTACGATGTTTAGTTGACAATTGATATTTTTCAAAATCATACCTTATGGACATGGTATGTCTTATGCCTTGTGTGTAGATGTCCCTCAAGCCTCATGTAGTCATAGATGGGGCTTTTTCAGAGGAGGCTGCCTGTAGGATGGGTGACATTAGGATTGATTCATGGTGTAGAGTTAGGGATGAGGACTCTAGGATTAAAGGTGTAAATGTTACTTTCCTGAAGTTGCCAGAAAGACATTTTACTGTTCAGCATTTCTTTGCAATTTTCTTAACTCCATGTACTCATCCATTCCTGTATAAAATACAGTAAATAAAAAAAGAGTGCTATGGATTGGTTAAGTAAAAACTCTCTCCACGAATGGAGCACTTCTCTCCAGATCTCAAGAATTTGTGAATGTTCCTTTGGGGGTGTGTATACACAAAACGGTAATAAGATGATGTCACTCTGGATCATCCAAACAGCAGGTGTGTTTCTAGGACAGAGAAGGGGTTAAGCAGAGAGGAAAGGCCCATATAAAGAGGAGAAATGAAACAGCAGAAGGCAGAGAAGGAAGCCAGAGGATGTCCTCAGAACCAGAAGCTGGAAGAGCCCAGGACAGACTATTCTTTAGAGCATCCAAAGGGAGCTGTCTGCTACTAGCGCCTTTGCATTGGAATTCTAGTTCTAAAGCTGTGTGAGAAAACAGATTCCTTTTGTTTGAAACCATTAGGGTGTTTGTTACAGTAACCACTGGAAACAGACCGAGATGGACACAAAGGAGAAAGAGTTTTCCACAGCTGAGGAGTGACACAATGTATTACTTCAGGAAAGGTAGACAGTGTACACCAGAGAGACTTTTGCTGAATGCCCACACTCTGGTCCTTGTGTTAAATGATGGTATATTCTGATTTTTATTTTAAACTATTTTCCTGTTGGAAATCTTAGCAATGGCACCTCACAGTCTGAGTATTTCTGTCATGTATTTAGTTCCTTCATACTATGTATTACTCTACATTTGATTTTTGTGGACAGAACTACAGTGAGAGTTGAAATCTAAGTTAATCTTGACTTGGAGTATTAATTTGCAAGCAAATCTTTTATCTCCACTGAGAACATGTCTTCCATATATCAGTTCAGTAACAATGCAAGTCTAAGATCAGTTATTATCTTTTTTTGGTGCTAAATTAATATATCTAGGCTCTCAAGTGCTTTTATAAAATTGCAAATATTAAAAACCTTATATATTAGTTCACACAAAACTATCAATCTCATTTTCCCACTTACAATCACTAAGGTCTGCTTAAATCTGTTCCTGTTACATTTCATCAGACCTTTCTAGTTGAAGTTGTCTAATGTATGAACCACTTTGTAATTCTGATCAACAAAAGGAGAATTTCATATTAATTTTAGCAATTCTATGTAGCTGTAAGACAGCAGCTTTACAAAAAGATCCTCAGTCAGAATTTCTGACAGGATAGCAACTAAAGATTTTTTAAAAATATAAGATCAGCCATATTTAATAAATGTACAATTAAGTTTTTCTTGTACTTTTGCTTTTTCATTTTAATATTGTTGCCTTTGGCATTTAAAAACGATTTACAGTTCTCAGACTTTACTGCAGTTCAAGCATCATAGGCCTGTTCTGTAGTCAACACTACTACTTGGGGGCACATTCCATGGTTTTGAGTAAAGCACATGTTGCTGGCTAACAGCAATATTTTGTCAAGGCAGAAAATTCAGCTAACTATTAATATTCTTTTAGTGATATAAAGTACATTCTGTCCTTCCCAATGCTAAAAGCGTGTTATGGCCACCAGACTGTATTCATTGGAAATATCTAACAAATATTCTGCTTAGCATAAAATAGCTCAAAGCATAAGCTATGCAAAAATTTTACAGAAGGTGATAAATATATGTGGGTGTGTGTTTATATATTACACACACACACACACAGACACACACACACACAGAAACACATTTTCCTGACAACAACTATGAAATTTCTTAGACAGACATAAACTCCTTACATAAAGAATGTCTCAGCAGTGTTTTCTTACCTTTGCCCTGTTTGATTATCAAGGCTAAATAAGAATGGATGCCATCTTGCAAGTCCAAAGATACCTGCGCCTTAGCACCGGGGTCCAACATTATGACTCCTAGTAGTTCTACGCAGGAAACATCCAGCAGGATTGTATCTCTTTTGAGAGCAGGAGAGTTAAAATTTACCAGTTTAACGACAACTGTGGAGAAAAAGACAGACGCCTTGTTTTCTAAGTCCTGAATGGCGCTAAGGGCAGAGCAGCTGCAACTCTGTCCTGATAAATTCACCACATTGCACTTCAGTGCGCGGTGATCATTCAGTCAGACTTGAACACTGCAAGTCAGCAGTTTAGCTTAGAAAGTGTTGGGTTTGAAAAAACATGAAAATATTCATGAAGCATTGATTGTCAACAAGACTTAATTTCTGTTTCTTTTTTCTTTTTTCTTGGAAACAGGATCTTCCTGGTTTCTATTAAATAACAATATATTCTCATCAAAGCTCCTAACTGGCATTTTCATCATTTTCCCCACCCTATTTCTTCTGCTTTCTTTCTATTCTCTGTTTCTAGTCCACTGACTGTCCCTAGGAAAACATGAAAGAATTAGGTAAATAGATAAAGCTTTAAAAATCTCTTATTAAAGACTGCTGAGTTATATCTTTTGGAAACTATTAGGGGAAATATAATTTAAATCTATTGTCTTTCATTTTGAGACAGTGTTTCATATACACTTCAGACTTGGCTTCAACTCATTTATACCCTAGCCTGGCCTTGGACTCAGAAATCCTCCTACCTCTGTATCCCGAGTGCTGGGTTTACGCATGTGCACCACCACACCTAGCTTGAAAAATATTCTTAATCAAATATTTTTCCTACAATATTGGTCATAATTTAAATATATATATAACTTTATAAGAGCTCTTAAGAGTTGCTCTGCATCTTTAACCACACACTTGACATTATTGGTCTTGTTCTCTTGAGTCATTCTAATGTACATAAAATAGACTCATGAGAATAATTTTTGATCAATTTTTAGACAGTTCACATCATTAAGTGGCAAAATAGTCTTTCAAGGAGCACAAAATATTATTTCTTTTTCATCTTTATTGATGCTCTGAAAAGATGATTGTATATACTTAAGATATCCAACAAAAGGTTTTGATAGACATACATATTATGAAATAGTGACCTCAAATAAACTAATCAATATGTCTGTGAATGCACATAGTTGTTTTCTGTTTGCATAGCGAGAATACTAGGCATCTGTTCTCAGCAGATTTCAAGTACACGGTATTGCTAGCTAGACACTGTGATGTGCATTAGTTTTTTGTAATAAAATTGTAGGCTGTCCCTTTTGATCAACACTTTCCTGTTTTGCTCATTCCTAACCTCTTACATCTAACTTAATTTTTTCTCTATGAGTGTGACTGTTTTAGATCTTACACAAGTAAATCATGTAGGGCAGATGGCTCCTGTTTATGAGGGTTCACCTCCCAGTTTACTTTTTGCTTTATTTTTACTTGCCACAGGTACTGATATGGGAGATTGAAACTTCCAACATGAAAGATACCTTGGTAGAGTTCATGTTCTCCAAAACTGAAGAAACAATTTAAAGAACAATGGAGGTTAAGAACAGAATGTATTTATTGGGGGAAAGAAAGCTTGTCTCAGAGAGAGACAGATGGGGATATGAGCAGGTTGCTTGTTATCTGTCTCTTCTAGATGTTTTTGTGAAGTAAAACCATGTGGTGAGGTGGGTCTAAGGTGGACAGCATGGGAACTTGCTAGATCAGTATGAGGTGGGACAAAACTATGGTCAAGCAGTAAGATTGCAAGCACAATCATTCAGGTAAAATTGATTAAATCTAGGACTAAATGGGAAAGCCAGTCAGTAGCAAGCGGGCATGAATACAGAATAGGACCATTCCTAAGGAAGTGTGTGTTTGTTTACTCTTTTGTTCTGAGGTCCAGCCCACTGCAGGGGTGTTTTTCTCTCCCAAATTTGCAAAGTCAACTTGTCTCCTTCATGGCCTTGCCCTGTCTGACTGCCTGTAATATTTCTATCTAATTCAGCATCCTGCAACAGCACAACAGAAGTATGTATTCAGGAGAAACCAGTCAATGCTGAGTGAGAAATGATAAGAGCCTTCTTGTTACATTAAAATATTCCAGAGAGTATCATCTGGAGAGGACGTATGTCTGTGATAATTCAGTGTTAAAACAAAGCCACTTCAGAATAGTGCATTCGCATAATAATGACATTAATTATTTTCTAGACATGAAGCCTTTCTGCTCTGACAACTTCTTAAAAGCCCTAACTTTTAATACTGTGATGATGCTGTTACATTTTGGAGGGGTCACTGGAAATGTAGCATAAGTTGGGGAATTACTTTATTCTGTTATATTTTGAGAACTGATCTTCAATTATTATTAAATTATTCCTTCAGATATTGAGGTTTATCTAATGTAATTGTTCCTTTTAATCTTGCCATGAATTTATTATTGAAACTTACAGAATACGTTAGAGACCTTAGTGACTCTATCTTGTGTCAAGATTTTCACTTTTGTAAATTGATTTTTCTGATGGCTACATGACAGAAACTACTTAGCAGATATGTGATATAACCAAGTTTTTTGCATTTTTAAGTGGGCAGATTAGGCAGCCATCCATGGGAAGCTCTTTGCTGAGCTTACATACTATGTGCAAACCTGTTGTCAGTTAACCTTTGAGATGGCTTCAGCTGGGCTACCTGAGTGATAATGCTCTTTACGTGGCCATCATTGAATAGGATCATGTGTCAGAAAGAGTTTCCTACCGTTAGCTCAAAGTATAAATAAAGGTATGCCTCATTAGGGAAGTGCTTAAATAAATTTTGTTGCCATACCAGTAGCCAAATTAAATCTCCTGACTAAGTCCAAAGTCAGAGTAGGAGGGTCATAAAAAATTGCTACATAAGAAGGTGGTTACAAGAAGAGGAGAAGCATTGGGAGCCAAGGAGATGGCTCATTAGAATAAGCACTTCCCTGGCAAGTGCAAGGGCCCGAGTTCAAACACTGCTAATATTCTATTCCGTACTATGAATATTTTCTAATACATGCATTTTCTATAATTCATTAAACTTTGTACTTATTTGGCTGCATAGTACATTTAAGCATTTCACTATAAAAATATAAATTTTATTTAAAAATTGTCACTATAAACATAATTATATGATAAGAGCATTTGTTAAGTTTTTAAATAATTTAAATGGAGTGTTGGTACAGACATGAAAAGCAAAACTTCTGTACTCCTGATGTGTCTATTCTTCAGTTAGAGACCAATATTTATAATCACTTTTTAAATGAGTAGACTTCTGCTATCTTTTTATACTCGTATATATACCTTATGACTTGGACTCTTTATGTATAATTATAGACAAAAGAAATTATTGCATATGTGGGTTAAAAAATTTGAACTTTATAGCCAAAGTGGAATTTCATAGTAATAACTTAGAACTTTTAATACATCAAATATACTTAAGGTAAAGAAATTTTGATATACTCATACAATAACATTCTATATGGCAATAAATAAAATCATTTTACACATCATAACATGAATGAAGTTAAGAAGCATGATAATGGAGCAGGGTTCCTTTTTCCCCTCAGCCCACCCAGCATTTGTTATTGGCTGACTTCTTGATGATAGCCACTCTTTCCAGGATGTGATGGAATCTCAGTGTGGTTTTAATTTGTATTTCTGGAATAAGCGATGATGTTGAACTCTTCTTCATATATTTATTTGCCACTTGTGTTTCTTAATTGGAGAAATGTATACTCACCTCAGAAGCCCATTTTTGATTGGATCTTTGAATTTTGGGGTCTAAATTTTTTTAAAAAATTCTTTATGTGTTCTATATAGAAGTCTTTTGTGGGAGGGTCAGTTGGCTGAATACCTTTTCTTAACTCTGCGGGCTTTCTTTTCATTCTATTGGTGATTTGTTTTGATATGCAAAATCTTTTTGATCATGTTAGGTCCCAGTGGTTGATTCTTTTCTTTAAAATATTTCCTGTGCAGTTCTTTTCTTTAAAATATTTCCTTTTGTTCATGATCTCTCTGCCTACCTCTGTGTCTTCAAGATTTCTACCTACTTTTGCTTCCAATAGATTAAATGTTTCTTTTTAATATTTAGATCTTTAATCCATTTTGACTTTGAGAGTAGCTGTTCTAGCTTTTCTGCTACCCTGACGAAACACCTTATGTAAAACGATTTAAAAAGGGAAAGATCTATTTAGGAATATGATTTCAGTTCATGGTCAGCTGGCCTCATTGCTTAGGCCATGCGGCAAGACAGAAAGATGGAAATGCGTATTGAAGAAAAGTGTTTCACTTCATGCAGCCAGGAAGCAGAGGAAGATAGGGAGAGTCACAAAAATGAGGGTTCAGGAACAACACACACCAAGCAAAGGCGTAGCTGCTGCAGGAATCTCCCCTTCTTCAGGGCTCATCTCCTAATTGTCTAATTCAGCTATGTCCAAATGTGAAGTCACTTCTCAGTAGTACCACCAGCCGAGAGGGCCAAGCCTGGGAGAACTTCCATGCCCCAACCATAGCAACATCGCAGTGCCTGGCAGTATGTCACTTGCCCATCACTGTGTGCAGCAAGGGTGCTTCAGATTCCTCTTTTAAATTGAAAATACTTCCCATGTACACAGTTGGGTGTGGGGTGGCATCTCTTTGATGATGAAGCAAATTTTAAAATGACAGTCACATATTTATAGATTAAAAGATTATTTTTAACCAGTGCTGCTATGATCCTATAATCTCTGTGAAGTATTCATATAATGTTACTCAATGTTTCAGTTTATATGCAGGTTAGATAATTAGGGTGGCACACATGCAAATTTAATTAAGAGTGCTCATAGATACTAATGATTTTCAGCCTGATAAAAAATTTCAGAAATTCCATCACAAGAACAAAATTTATCAGGAAAAGATTGCCTGTTGCCTACTGCATCTTGTTACAACTGGCTATAATTTAATATTGTTTAGCATATATATATATATATATATATATATATATATATATATATATATATATATATATATATATTATGGTGAGGAGGAACCCTTCATGCATACTAAACTAATGATCATTTGTAGAGAGTTTAGACGGTCAATTAAAATATTTTTACTCCACTGTGACCTTACTCAGGCAACGCATCCCTTAGTATTTTGATAAAATTCTCCATACCCACTCTTACTTTATATGCATTGTAATCATGTTCAGAACTTGTTGCCTAAGCTTTGACCCTCTTTGTTTTTCCTACATATATTGACTTCTGCCAGCCCCTTCCTAATTTTTCTTCATATTCATGTCTTGTTTCAGTATATTTCCACCTATTTCTGTTTGATTCTGCCTTGCTTCAACCTTAGGCAACCCAGATATCTTCATGGTTTTTAACAGCATCCCAAAGGACATAGTTTCTGCCTATAACACGTTGTGTGGTTTCATTTTGCTTTACAAATAAGGAGAACGCATGCACTAGGAACAAGTTTCCTACATATGTCTTTCATTATTTACACATTATTCATAATTAAAGTTTCAATTCTGTAATTGTTTTAAAGGTGAAGCAGAACAAATGCATGGATAGTTAATTGAGTTGTATGTATGGCATAGTTAATTGAGCTTATTTAAAGAATATTTCTTCAAAAAATGCATCTTATAGTTTCTTCATAATATATGTGAGAAAAGGAATAACAAAAATATATGTGAGAAAAGCTTTGCACTTAAATCTTCTCCAAAATACTGATATTGTATATTGGTATACAAAGAGGTTTATTCATGATTGAACATGAGGTTTTCTAAAATGATTTGAGAAGCTCTTTGTTATCATATAAAACTGACTAATGACATCCTGAATAATAAATTTTAAATTTATAAAGGTTAACTTAGACCCAGGTGAATAGGGCAATATTTTTTGCTTTTTTTATGATTTAGATAAATAACATACTCAGGACAAGATCAAACCTAATAGAATTGTTTGAATTTTAAAGTTTTATAGAGCTGTGGAGATAGCTCAGCAGCCTAAGCGCCTGCCTATGCAAGCACAAGGATCCAGGTATGATCCGTTGTCTGGCGGGCCATGTTGGCCCCACCCCGAGCATGCCAAGATGGCTGCCAAGACCCATGTGGTGGCACGCGCCTGTAATTCTAGTACTGGAGAGGCTGAAACTGGAGAATCACTATGAATCTGAATTGCATAGTGAGACCCTGTACCAAGTACATAAAGCTAAAAGAAAGAAAGAAGGGAGGAAGGAAAGAAAGAAAGAAAGAAAGAAAGAAAGAAAGAAAGAAAGAAAGAAAGAAAGAAAGAAAGAAAGAAGCTTTATCATAAAATCTCACATTTTCCACAATATAAAATAATAAGTTATATTGTAAATGTGAACATTGATGATAGAGAGGAAAATTGCTATCAAACTAAATTGAATTACTATATTCCTTTGTGTTATGTCAGATAAGACCAGAGAAAGACAGATAATGAAAGACAGAGGGAGAGAATGGAGAACAGGCTGGTTTTCTTGACACAAATGCTGATTAATTTGCTATATCAATAAAAACAAAATTAAAACTATAATACAAATTAAAGTGGTAATTAAGCTAATATACAATTATTCATTTTTGAAATAAATGAGGTTGAAAGAGATGAACCTTGTTCACCACAGTCAGTGAAATTACTAAAATACTTTAAAAATCAATTAAAAATTGTTAATAGAGCCAGAATAATTACTAGATTGCTTTTACAAAGAAGTCAGAACTGTCACAGAGACCCAATTTCCTCTGGTGACAGAATCAGTGATTAACAGCTCACCAGGGAGTTCTCTGTGTGAGTAATTGCATCAGTTTTGCTTCAGTATCTGTTGTGTGTGGCCTAGCAAAATTTTGCCACTAAATAAAAATTCTACATATTACTCATTGATGATTATGGTGAGTTAACATGATGTGCATATACATACATACATACATGCATGCATACATACACACATGCTTGTCTTTATGAGTGTACATAGTCTGCAAAAGCATTTGGTATATTACAAATATATGCAGTACATACAATACATGCACACTGCACATAATACAGCCTCCATAATGGGAAATATTCCTACCTTCAAAGAAGTACAACACAAAATCTCAACATATAATTTATCAGAACTAGAATATGTAAAATAGAAAAGTGCTGGAGAGGTACCTTACTCACAGAACACTTATAACCCATGTGTCTCTAGGTTATATTTCCAGCGTATTTGTCTCTGTCTCTGTCTCTGTCTCTGTCTCTGTCTCTGTCTCTGTCTCTGTCTCTGTCTCTAGCTCTGACTCTGTCTCTGTCTCTGGCTCTGGCTCTGGCTCTGGCTCTGGCTCTGGCTCTGGCTCTGGCTCTGGCTCTGTCTGCGTCTCTGGCTCTGGCTCTGGCTCTGGCTCTGTTTCTCTCTTTCAGAGAGAGTAAGAGAGGTAAAATGCCCTATTTCTATAAAGTTCTGTACTGTAAGCCAGAGATATTAGCATGAATCATGAAAGATGATTATTTAAAATTATAACTGGTGAATTTAACAAGAAATAAAGATATAACCCGATCAAAGAAAGCTTAGAAGGTTCTGTCCAGATAATGCTTATATTCTGTCCATCAAACATGAATATATTTTTGCATTAATGTTTCACCTTGTGAAGATATGAAAATCAACTTATTTTTCTTGTTTATTCCATGTTCAGCAAAAATTAAATGAACAATTTGATGTTCTGACAGTATAATTAGTCAGTGCTTTCTGAGGATCACCATAACATTTCTATCTTCAGAAATATTCATTGAGAGGTACTTGTGTATTAGGCTTATAAATAATATCTTTCACTTTGTTAATTTTGGGACAAATATAGAATTAGGTTGAAACTACATGCCTAAGAGATCCATCATAACTAGGCAATTAGCTGGACTTCGTAAACAATCACCTGACCACTACCTCTATCCCTACCCCAAGGATGCTCCCTCTGCTTCTGTGGAATTTTTATTTTTTCCATAGATGTTATTTTTAGGGAAGCTTCATATTCACAGCACATTTGACCAAAGGTGGGTATTTCCAACTTAATCTCTGCCCTGACATCCGCATAGTTTACCTATCAGCATCCTACGGGAAAGCATTGGCCTCTCATTTCAGTGAGCCATGGACACACATCAGCCCACACCATTCTCACACTTGAAGTCCATAGTTCACAGGAAGTTTTGTTTTTGGTGTTGTATATTCCACAGGCTTTAACAAATGCATAATGCCAAACACTCGTCATTTACTGAATAAAATAGGTACAATGCCTTTACAGTCCTTTGTCCTCCACTTATGCATACGTCTTTCACTAACTCCTGGAAATCAGTGTTGTTTTTATTTTTTCTCTTCTTTCATGATGTCCCGAATGTTACGTCATTAAAATCCATAAAATGCTGCTTTTTCAGTTTGTTTCTCTCAGATATCTGCATTTCAGTCCCTCCATATTTTTGCATGGTCTGACAGCTCATTTATTTTTAGAACTGAGTACTTTTCTATTTCCTGGATAATCCATAATATATTTTCCTATTGGTTTGAAATGTGTTTCAGTTATTTCTAAACTTAGGAAATTATAAATAAAGCTGAAATTTGCATCCTTATGCCTTTTTTAGACACAAATATTTTACTAATTTGAGAAAAGAACACTGAGAATTATGATTACTGAATCAAATGATAAGAGCACATTTAGCTTTGTCAGAATCTGCCAAACCATCTAGACAGGATGGCTTAGTAGTGTTTTGTTTTCTTCCACTAGTGAAGTATGCCATCTCACATTGTTAAACAACTTCACCAGCATCTGGTGATGTCAGTGTGTTCAGCTTTGAACACTAGAACTGTAAGTGTTATGTAATGGTAAGTCTTTGTGTGCTTTAAATTTGCAGTTCACTGGTGACATTGCTTCATTTTTTCATACATTTATGTGTCATCCAGGGATCTTCTTTGCTGAACTACTTCTTCTAATCTTTCTTCCTTTCTTAATCACATTTTTTCTTTAGTTTTTGAGTGGTAAACAGTCCCTTGTATATTTTGGTTCAATCTCTTATCAGAATTGGCTTCTGTAAACAGTTGCTTCCAGTGTGTGGTTTGCCTTTTCATCCTCATGACATTGTCTTTCACAGAGAAGATTGAATTTTAAGGAGATCAATGATTTCTTTAATGAAATGAGCATTTAACGTATCTAAAACATCATTAAAATACCCAAGGTCATATAGTTTATTTATTTGCATGTTATAGTAATTTTATTGTATTTTACTCTACATGATCCTTTTGACTTAGTTTTGTTAAAAATAGAAGAAGGTTTGTGACTAGATCTTTTTTCTCCCAATTTGACATTCAGCAGTTCTTGCAGTATTTGTGGCAAGGACTATCTCTGCTCCACTATATAACCTTTGTCAAAAATAAACTTGTAGCCTTTAGTTAACATTTTCTTTTGCACGTGCCTTCTTTTGTGGCCTGCAAGCTGTGAACAGATAGGTTTCCGGATGGAAAGCTGCATGCAGTTGTTTGGCCAGGAACCTTCAAGCTGTCAGCCTTGTTCAGGTTTGGTCTCAGCTGACGTAAGAAGCTATGACGAAAGAGTTGACATGGTCCGTATTCCACAGTGATTAGCATGGTAGGGATAATACAGCAAACATTTGCCCAACTGAGTAAAATGCTAATAAGCCCTGTAGACTCAAAGATTAGCTAAGAAATTTTTAAAAATTGGTTAAAACCTCTTTCACTAAGTTTGGGTTATTATAAGAAGAGATCATACACTGAATCTTCTAATGACAGATATTTATTTTTTATCGTTCTGTAGGCTGAAAAGCTAATGGTGGGATAAAAGTAGACTTTGGTCTTGTGAAAGCCCATTTACTGGTTCAAGGCTGAAGGTTTGCCTTCTAGCTGTGTCTACACAAGGAGAAGTGGAGGTGCTCCATCTCTGAGGTGCCTGTAGCAGTATAAATCCTATTTGTTATATAAAACATCCTCCCTGTTCTCCAATCATCTCCTTGCTGGTTATGATTTGATGACACAAATTTTACAAAGACACACACATTTAGACAACAACAACACTCAATTGTTTTCTGTGATCAATTGCTTTGACAAAGTTAAACTCTAAGAATCCCTATCCTATTTGTTAATCTTTAGCTCAGCTTCTTTCAAAATCAAACTACGTATTCATCAGCTTTCCCTAGAGGAATAGAATATATGTAATTATAAATATATGCTAATATCTCAGCTTACACAGAATCTGATAGCTTCCCAAACTCCATCTGTACAACACTGGAGAACCAGAGAAACTAGGAGGGGCTCTGTGCAGCAAGCTAGAAGCATGGAATGAAAGGCACCCGTGGCGCATCTGTCAGAGACACAGGGCCTGAGAGTTCCCAGAAGAGCCACTGTGGAGGGCGCGGTGACAGCCCTAGAGCAGTTGGAGCCTGATGCCTCCGGTCAGGGAAGCAACTGCAGTCACAGCGCTCCATGAAGGTGGCATCTGCTGGCCGGCTTACTGCCTTCTGCCTTTCGTTTACCTGAGTCGCCAGCCTATAGCACAGTGCCGCTACACTGAGGACACACCCTGCTCTTCAGTTGGCTCTTACACATGCCAGTCAACGCTGAGAGCACTTACATAGTCACACCCAGAAATGTGTTTTACCAATTACCCAGACATCTATCAACTCAGTCATGTTGAAACTAAGATTAACACTATATGGACTTAAGTATTTGGCTCAGTAATGACCAAAATCTTACATGGAGAGGTGATGTTTATGGGAAAAAGCAAAGAAAAGATTTTTTAAGTTTGAAACCATATTTCTGGTATTTTCAGGCAGTTAGAGAGATTGGATAAAGATGTGTCAGCCCTGTATTTTGTTTATAACATTTTTTTCACTTTGCTATTTTGTTATTCTAATTAGTTACAGAGGGTTCTAAAAGATTTTGCTTCCTGAGGGGTTTTGACTGACCTGAATTACATAAAAACGCTACAATTCTTGTTGAATAGGTCTTGTTTTGTCTTGGTCTTAACCATCAACAGAAAAGTATAAAAACAAAGTATAAGAAGTAAAGCCATATTATTACTCTGAGCTGTAAAAGGCTCAAGTCAACAACTTCTGACATTGACAGACATACAGAAGACCCAATACTATTATGGACTACTGGACTATTTTGGAATATTTTGCTGAATTCACACACCTATAATATTTAAATGACAAAACTGGACAAAAGCAGCGCATGCAATTGAATGACCATTCTGTATCTGTAGATTCAGAATAGTTAAGATGGATATACAGCTACATTCTCTTAATTCAATGAATAGAGGGATCTGCTCTACTAGTGTTTTTAAACAGAATATCATGTCTGCATCTTGTGCAACAAATAACCACTAAGAAAATAATATGCAACGTGTCAATTACTGAAATAATTTCATTTGAAACTGTCTCATGGCTATTTGTTTTTCAGTAAAATTATGGAAAAATGAATACAAAATAATGACAGAAAAAAAAGCATTAGAAACAATATAAATTTCACCAAGCCTGTGCTGTGAAATACGTATATGTATATACAAAATAGTTAAGATAGATACACAGCTACTTCCTCTTAGTTCAATGAGAAGATAGACTGGAACTAATATTATTTAGACAAAAGATCATGTCTGCATCTTGTGCTGTGAATAACTACTACAAAACAACAATATGCAATGCATTAATTATTGTAACTCTCCTACTAACCAGATTTGAAACTCTCTCATTGCTCTTTCATTCTCATTAAGTTAATAATAAAAAATAAAAAGATTTCACTTATTTTTTAAAAAGTTTCCTGCTATGCTGGGAAAAATACTTGAAAAAATGGCTTGGAAACTTCTATACGGATCTGGAACACTTAAGGCAATTAATAATCCTCTTTATCTCTAAAACACCAGGAACTCAAAAATACTCTTTGTGTTAATGTTTGCCATACAAGCACTTTGGATGTCATCATTTGAGATTAACTTTGAGAATGCATGACCAATCTCTTCTATATTTTGAGAGTTTGTGATTTCTAATTAAATCATGAAGTTTTTTTGAAATATGTTCACACAGGATTAACTTCTGAAACACCACTTCACATTTTTCTATTATTCGAATTTTGCTATTATTTTAACAAATCACTAGTGCATTTTAGAATTCTGAAAAAGACATTATCTCTCGTACTGCAAGTTCCTTCTTTGATTGTCAATGGGCTTAAATTTCTATAATGAGAAACTCCACATTTTTATTGTAATAATTGCATTATTTTTCATTGAATTTATTTTGTCTATTTTCTTGTTGAGGAAAAATCATCCAGTGGTCTACTAAATATCTTTCTGTTTATCACAAACACGGATACTGCTAGTGTTCAGTCAAATAAAACAGGAGATCTAGTCATTGCAGTATCGTTAGTTATTGTTCTACTGGGTCATCAACACATAAGAATTCATAATGCAATTTTCACTTTGACATTCTGTTGCTCTCGTTTCCTGCCCCAGATCGCGCAGGGCACTGGCGGCCTGCAGGCCTCTGATCTACAAGAGGCAGCAGTGCTCCATGCAGGCGCCGGGTGATGCCTCCTGGCTCATTCCCGTGTGATGCTGCCCTTCATGCCAAGGGCATGTGGTAACAGGAGCCTGGCGAGGCTGGCGGGCTTCGGGCTCTGCTGCAGTCTCTGGAAGTCTCTCCGTCACTTCCTGTACTCCATCACTCTCTCGCGGCTGGACGTCTGCGGACCCACTGTTTCGCAGGTTTTCAATAAATAATAATCTAAATTATTCATCACAGATTTTTCACTATATTGCGGGATTTTACAGTACCATACAGTATACATATGTGGTTACCATTACGTAGGTTGATGAGTTTAAAAAATGATTAAGAATATTAGACGTGTTTTTCAACATGTGGGAAAGATTTATAAGAGTGGGAAGGGTTTATAAATCTTAAAATATGTATAAATATAACGACTCTACTTTGCCGATTTTCACTTATCGCAGGAATGTCTGGAATGTAACCTCTGCGATAAAGGAGCGACCTCCACAGGTTAAAGCTCTGTGGGTTCTCTTGCTTGCTGTTCATAGCCGTGCAAGCAGGCAGCACACCTGACGCAGGAAGCCGCCTGGGAGCTACAGTTTTGGGGGCACAGGCAATGTCTGTCACGTGGAGACAGGTAAAATAGCAGGCAAGGTGATTTCTGAAGTTTAGAAGTCTAGGTTCTCAATGGATTACAAAAATATTAGGTGATGACCTAGTGTTCTTCATGGTATTTGATTTTCACACTGATTCTTTTAGGTTTTTCTTTAAAATTCATAGTACTTTGTAGCCTCTTCATAATGAAATTTTCTCTCGTTGATTTGTTGCCCGAGTTTGTCTTATTCTCATTTTTCTTTGGAATTTTTCAGGAGTTTTCTAAAGTAGGTTTTAGAATACCTTATTAAAATAAAACGTTAAGGGTTGTTTCTGATGTCATTACAATAATTAATATAACTATAAACTTTGTATTACCAGTTATCAGCTTTCTTTTTTATTTTAAAGAATAACAATAAAAATCATAATAAAATAGCTACCAGCTTTCTACTCAGCAAATCTCTGTCACTCTGTCTCTCTCTGTCTCTCTGTTTCTATATACTCAGTCAGCACTGAGTATATAGTAGGGGAAATAGTTAAACAGTCTTTCTAACTATATTGTAAAAGCCTGCAAAATGGCCCAGATTTGCATTATTAGTATACACATATAGTTTAGAGACATCATGGGTTTGATGGCAGACCACTATAACAAAAAGCAGATAACATAATAAAGACAGTCGTATGAGTCCTTTGGCTTCCCCAGACTTGGAAATGTTACCTTTATATTATCTCCTTTCATTAATGGTGTGGGACATAATTAAAAATATCAAAAACAGAAAACATACACATACATTAATCTAAAAACAACTTTAAAAAAAATGCCAACAATTACATAAAATGTTAGAAAAGGATCCCAACTCATCTGGTCAGCTTAGGCTTTCAAAAATCATTTAATGTGAATAAAAATACCAATATCTTCAAAGCATAATAAAGTGAAGGCCAATAACAAAGCTCTCTAAAAATAAGACTTGTGTAATTGTGTCAAAATTTTCCAAATAAGACTTTCCATAAAAACATAACATAATTTTTATAGTTAGAGGTACTCTTAAAATTAACTTCTAAAGGTACATGAATTAGTTTTACATTTTGTATTGCTTCTCTTTCTATATTCCCATATTTCTGTTTGAATCCCTATTTAGCATTGCAGGCATGAAATTTTACATGTCTACTCAACTGCAGAAATGATGACACCATGACCCACACCGGCTTCGTGCTGGAATGAATGTCAGGGTCCTGTGTCAGGGCCTGGACTGGGCATATACTGATATCCTGACCTGTATTCACCAGAAAGTGCACTGTGTCCTACTGCTATTGTATCTGAACTACAAAGAAGTCAATTAAATTTGGTACAAAGGCTTTGTACCAAATTTGTACTTGAAAATTATCAATGCGATACAGATTCACTGGTAATAGATCTTTCACATGGTACAAATAGCACATTCAAATTTCTTACATTTTTATTTAAAAACATGATGATTATATTTTCCTGGGGGCTACCAGGGATTGAATGAAGGACCCTGAACTTGCCAGACAAGAGCTTATTCTACTGAGCTATTTCTCCAGTCCCCATGGCTTTAGTTTTTAAGGAACAACACAAGTATAGAATTTCTAGAACAGTAATATTTACAATGTATTTATTTATTGCCACCAATACCAATCAAAATAAAATTGTGCTGGGAAGATGGCTCGGTGGCCAAAGCTCCTGCCTGGTGAGTGCAAGGACCAGATTTCAATACCTGGTGTGGCATACTATGCCAGGCCTCAGGAGCTCGGGCACAACTAATTGGCCTGAGACTGGGCAAAGCGGCACATGCCTGTAATCCCAGGCTGAGGAGCTGAAGCAGGAGGATCACTAGGAGTGCAGCTGAGTCGAGGCTTTGTACCAAATAAAATAAACCAAAATTTTAAGAATTTTAAAAGATAAAAAACATGGAATATTGAAGCTTAGGAAAGTTGATAAATTTCTCATTACAATCATTGTTATCCTGTTTATGAACACAATGTTTCAATTATACATTATTAACTTAAATAGGTGCATGGATGCTAGAAATGTAATTCTGAATACAATTCTTAAATGTGCATAGCACGTGGAATCTTAGAATAAGGAATAAATTACTAAAAGCCTCTCTTATAAGTGAGCAGAACTGAGGAAAATTAAAAACTCTCAAGAAATCTGCAAAGATTGATAAATTCATTAACACAAACTTCACTCTAGGCAGAGTCTGGAGTTGCGTATTTCTCTTTTTAGAATTACCTATCATGCCTATTATTGAAATTGTGAGACTGGTCAAAATATGCTAATACAAATAATCCTAATAGGCACCTTAAATGAAGTTTAAGTTCAAAGGTAATGTGAAAAATTATTTGATTATGTATAGGTGACCACATCATATTTCATTATATTTTATCATATTTTAGTGCGTATATTCATTCTGCAATAGCATGATCGGTCCTGAAATGCTGGGGAGGTAGGGGCCTATGACACAGGTGCCTGTGTGCCCTATCGGTTGGAGAGGAAGAGAAGAAAGGATGCAGAAAGAAGTTGAAACACATTTTTTATAATCCCCGTTGTTATGTGATTTTTTAAATCTATTTTCCTGCATAAAGCCTCTTTTGGTCTTATTTTAGATTTAGGGTTCACAGAAGCAATGCCAGTAACTTAGCTCAGACACAAGATGGTTTAAATTGAATTTTGTGAGAGGCAACTAATAAACCTACCACTGTATCATATCTTTGAGAAAACAAGTTTAGAATCCCAAGTAACACACATATAAAATTTTATGGCAAAACCTGTCTATGAACTAGAATTTGTTCACCTAACTAAAATATATATTGTTTTCTTAGAGATTGACTGTTCTAAAGATCATCTTTATACTTCTAGAATGCCCCAGTCTACCTTGAGCCTCCCTGAAGCGGTATGAAACAGCTTCTCTTTTGGACAACACATTTTCCATTTGCCGTGAGGTGCTATCGTGAGAGAATTAAGGACATCTGAATGTACTTGCACTTCAAACAGTGGTAACACAGCCAGAGCCTGTTTGTACCCTAGGAGTCATCACAAAACAAAAAACCACGAATAACTATTCATGATAATCTACCTGAAATAAATCCCAAATAAAAAGGAAACAAAATTTTAATAGCATTTTGAGATTTAATCTGATGATCCTGAAATATGAAGTACAAGTACAAATTTTCCTTTTGTTTTATTTGTAAAATAATTTTGAAAAGGGATGGAATGTTTCTTTTCCAATTCTATTTTCAAAAGATAGCATCTTATATTTAGCAAGTACCTCAGATTCATACCCCTGGTGTGTTTAATAAATCTGAGCTCATGAATGATTGATCTTAAAGAATTAAATAACATCTCTAGTGTGAATAATTAGATCTCTTTATTGTTAAGTTCTGGCTCAGTAGGCATGAAATTCTAGGGCATGGATTATAAGATGCAATGTTTCAAGATTTTTACTCCCTTGGCATGTTTTAATGTTTCAAAATGAAACACTAGTTTCATATTTAAAATTCTACTCTTGTTCAAGGATCCTGTAACACATTTGATATTTCAGTCTCTCATTCAAGGGTTGGTAAATGCTATGTTTGAAAATACTTCTATCAAAGTTCCCACCAATACCAAAGTAAAACAAAGCAAGTCAAACCAGGAAAAAATACAATTTCATCACTATTCATTACAAAAAAAAAGATTGATATACACTTGGACACATAGTATTTAACTAAATTGTTAATTTTAGCCAAAATTCAGAGTAAGAATAAGCTCTCTACGCACTGAGTATATCCTCAGCTGTACAGTAATTTCTGGCTTGTGATGTGTCAACAGTTAAATGTGCATCATCTCTAGGACGGGGACTTAGTTTTTGAATATGACATTTTTGTTGGTAATTTCTTCTTATATTGTAGTATTAGTGAAGCATGTATCAAAATAAAGCCTTATGCAACTCAGTTTCCTAAGTATGAGTATACTGTACAAGGCAGCTAGGCAATTAGACAAAATCCGTAGTAGACTTTCTTGTCAAAGTGCTTGATCCTGAATCTAATGTTAGTGAAGCATAGCTTGGGTTGGCTGACACAAATAGAAAGCTAGAAGTGGATGGTTACATAATTATTGAATATTATGATTAAAAAGAAATACATTTATGGAAAGATTCAATCTTTTTTTTAAAAGCTGTCTGTTTTGGTTAAATTTTGTCACATCTATATTTTACATTATTTGAAAATCATAAAAAATTACTTTCTTGAAAAATCAATAAATTGGTACAGTAGATATTTACATATTTCTATGTCTTTATATCTGTTCATTAAAAGACTATGATTTAGATTAAAATAGAAGAGATATGTAACCTAAGATTTTATTTCGTATCTTGTGTAAGGAAAGCGTTTAATACAATTTCAAGGTTTTGAAAAGCAGGTCATTGTTTTGTGACTAACACTATATTTTGTCCATCTTATGAGCTAGTTATGCACATTCAGGACAGGATGAGAACACAATAGGAGAAAGAGTGAGTTGGGAGTAATTTTGTGGTTTGTGAAGAGGGTATAAAGAAGAGAAAAAAAATAAGACACATTCCAAGTAACATGAACACATACAAAAAATGAAGTCACTCAGCCATTATTCACATAGGGCTTAAAGTGGCTGAAGAAGGCTCAGGACCAAATGTCAACTGAACCACAGCACAAACTTTATATAATTATTTCAACAGCTATTGAGAGTGTAAATGAGACTGGAGCACATTCCATCATCTGCTCTACAAATTTTCAGATAAAATTTTACTGTGCCTTGTTATAGTTCCCTGATTTGTTTGCTTCACCTTTATTATGTTTTAGCCAAAAAATCTTAATATTGAAGTAGATTTTTTTTTACTCTCCTGCTTTAGAAAAACAAAAGATATCTGATTCTTTCAAAGTATACTCAAAGTATGGCCACGAGACTAATATTTTTAAAAATCACTGAGATTTTCTCAATAGAGACCAACATAAATATACTCAGTGTTTTATGTTTTATTAGGCATTTAACTGACATTTTGATAGATTCTTCTAGTGCTTGAGGTTATTAAATTCTGTGCTTCAAGTTATTAAAGCCAAAGCAATGCAATTAAAAACACTCCTTTAATCATAACTTGTTCTCTCATTTTATTTTTAGCTTTAGTATTATAGCAAAATATTTTATAAAATTGAAGTTTTAGAAATATCTGAATTAATATTTATAAGTAGCAATGAAATTCCTATGGTTATTTGTTGAAACTATATAGCTATTTTGAAATAGAATTATCACTGAGACTGTGTGTGCCTGTGTTACATAATACACACATATAAGTACTTTGAGCTGCATTTGTTTACATTTTTCTTTTTCTTCTTGAATGAAGGGAAAACACATGAATTGAAAACCATTTTCAAAATGTCAACAATTTTACCTATTTGCAATTCTGGCAAGAAATTCAATTTAAATGGAAGTTATTTTCACATTACATTTGAATTTCTTTTAAAATCATTTATTTATTTATTTATTTAGTACAGGGTTTCAATGTGCAGCTTGGACTCATAGTTGACTTCATGGGTCAGCACTCTGCACCCAGGCTTCTGGGGCCGGCATCACATGTGGTACTGGAGATTGAACTTGGGCCCTTTCTTCTCCAAAGCAGTCACTTAGACCACTGAGCTGTCTCGCCAGCCGTAAATTTGATTTTCATTGGAAGAATAGCAAAGTCAACTCACTCTGCTTCAGTGAAATAATAAGCTGATTAAATTTCATAACACCATTGATAATATTTTTATCTTCCAAGATTACATTTCATTTCAAATTCTGTGTCCTAAATTATGAGTATTTCTATTTTCCTATTGTACACAAGCCTCACAGTTAGTTAAAGACTAGCACGATTATGTCTCTACTATATAACAAAGACTCTACAGCTTTAGTGCCATTAATATGTGCAGAGCCAGGATTTGGACCAGTACCAACCCCATTCTCTGATATTCCAGTAACCTGCCTCACATGAACTATTCAGAAATGATACTTCAAACATTTGTAAACACAGTTGCTGATATTTCTAGGGTAAGTGCTAGACTTTGGCTTGGATACCAGTGAATAAAGCATAGTAACCCATCACTTCTTCCTACATCTCTATTGTACACATAATGAAGGATATAGAGAGGCTTATAGATTGATAAATTAATACTGAAATGGTGAAAAAAGGCTTCCACCACGTTGGAAAGCCCAGGCTCTTTTTTATTTTTTGTACTGGGAATTGAACTCACTTACCTCGCACTTACCAGGCAGACACTTGTACTGCTGATCTACATGCCCAGCCTGAGCCCAGGCTCTTTTATGTTTATAATTTTATATATTTAGAACAGGGTCTACAGGGTCTCACTAGACAGATGGAACTTGCAGTGATTCTCCCGTTTTCAGCCTCCTATGCACTGGGATTACGGACACATGCCTCCACATCCAATCTCAATCACTTTCCCAGTGCACCCCGGGGTGGGGCCAGCACAGCATGCTGGGAGTCAAACTCTGGTTCCTGCAATGCCTATGGAGGTACTTTAATCCACTGAGCTGACTGGCTGGCCCTCTGAGCCCAGATTCTTAACCACCAAATTTACTCTGATTTTTTCATTCCAAAGAAATAAAATAGTTTCAAGCATTCGAGATGAGTTTTCTCCAGTCTGGGAATATGTCATACAGAGAATTCACTTGTTTATCCATCACCTTGTTTTTCTGATCTTGGCAGCCTTTTTCGATTTCAGTCTCCTCCTTTCCAAGCTTTCATCTTGTCTGCTAATTTTTTCCAATATAAGTTTGATTTGAAGTTATATTTGAAAATCAAAATGATTTCTAGGTCACGTATCCCTTGAGAAACAATATATTGTGAATAAATCAGATTATGTGCCAAAGATATGGTGGCTTTGTAGTTCAGTTGTCACATATTTATTTTAGAGGATATAGTTTTCCAATTTCATTAGAAATTATATTAGTAGTTCATCTATTCACCTTGGATGGTCTGGGTCTATCTTCTGCCTCACTTCTTACTTGTAGGCTCCCACTTTTTCTCAAATATCCAGTAAACTGTTAAATCTTGAAAACGATCTGTTTTGCTTATTGTACCTGAGCATATTCCTAACAACACTGCAACCTACTATATATACAAGTCCCTGTAGGGAAGCAATTCTGCCTTCTGGTTGTCCTCATTAACTTAGGTTTGAAAGCAGTTACCCCTCTTTATGCTACTGAATTTCTACCATAAGAACTACTTTCCTGATCATTCTGGATTCTCTACTCTGTGTGTTTCACCATTCCCAAGCAATGCTCCTCCATTGCTGAGCTGAGATTCCTGTGGAAGCTCTCGTGGGTGCCATCTCATTGTTATTTCAAATGTACATGGATAACATAATTTTCATATTTTTATTAGTTCTAACTTATGCTTGAGTTATCAATAACAGGTCAGTGTCTGTCTAAAATATGCACTCAACACCAAATGGTAACATCACAATAACTCTTTAAACTTTATAATAGTCTTCTATTTCAACAGCAAAAATTACACTGGCAGCCTATGACCTTCCTGGATCATAATAAACTTGCAAAAACAAAATCCATATAAGACTTTCTGTAAAGGTGATTTTTTCCACTATGGATTTAATCATTTTACATCTGGGTATGGCTTTACATTGATGCATATTAAATGCTCACAAATATATATATATATATATATATATATAAATATATATATATATATATATATATATATATATATATATATATATATATGTTTTTAATAGGGCCAAAAAGAATTGACATGAAAGTGCCCATTAATTTTTCTTACATAGGAGTTGTCAGCCAGATTTTGGAGACCAAGCACACTAGTGAGAAAATACCCAGTCCATAATTATTTATTCAACAGATATCTATTGTATGTAATATCGTTTGTAATCAGAAATATGGAGACATTTCTCTGGAACTTTTCAAAAATCAAAACCTTGAATTCCTATAAGAATAGTTGTATACAGAATATATCCTGAAAATTATATAATTCTCACCCCTTTAACTTTTAGTAAGCAACTGAAGCAATTTAAAATGTTGAGTAGTTCAGTCTTGGTGAAGTGTACATAATGTTTAAGTTACGAGAAACCTCTAGAAAACATCTAGAAAATAAAAGCAAAACAGATTCTTCAGAAAACAAGATTTGAGTAACTACTTTGAGAAATTGTGCTCTAATAAAATGGAAAACTCAGAAGTGGATAAACCACTAGACACATAGGGGCTATCAAAGCTGAACCACAAAGATAAAGAAAAAAAATTGAATGAGCCAATATCAGTCAGTAAAATTGAAGAAGCAATAAAAATCTACCAGCTAAGAAAATCCCAAGTCCTGACAGATTCACTGCTGAATTTTATAAGATCTTTAGAAAAGATCTAACACCAATACTCCTCAAAAAAGAAATTGAAAACAAAGCAATACTTACAAAGTCATTCCCAGAAGAAGAAATAAAGGAAAGAAAGAAAGAAAGAAAGAAAGAAAGAAAGAAAGGAAGGAAGGAAGGAAGGAAGGAAGGAAGGAAGGAAGGAAGGAAGGAAGAAGATAGCAAATTGCAGAACAAGTTATTCAATGAACAATATGCAAAAATCTTTAGTAAGATATTTGCAAAAAAGGCCTGGGATGTAGCTTAGTGGTAAAGGACTTTTGCAGTGTGTGTGCGACAGTGTTCAATTTCCAGTACAAATTTTTGTTCAAAAAATGATACTAACAGAATGAAGTCAAATCATCCAAAAGATTATACATTAGGACCCAGTAGGATTCATTTTGGGAATGCAGGGATGCTTTGACATACACAAATCAGTACATGTCATTTGCTACATAAATAGAAGAACAGATACCACATGATCATTTCAATATATGCAGAAAAATCGACAAAATTCAGCGCCCATTTAGGATAAAGACTTTAAAGAAAATGGGCACAGCCTGCAAACTGGCAGAGCAGTGAGCCCCAGCCATTCGGCTTCTCCAGGACCAAGGGTCTAAGTTCAGAAAAGAGAAGTGAACACAGTTGTCAGTTGTCACAGTGAGTGGAGGTTATCTGACGCCAGGGGAAAGTGGACAAACCAGGGTGAAAAAAAATGTTTATATGAAACAGAAGAAATAAAAGACAAAAGTGGCACCAGGCAACACACCATGTAGAGCAGCTGGTCAGCTCCCAGCCAGGAAACAAAGTGAAACTGACAAGTTTCACCTGCCTGGAACTGAGAACCCACTTTACATCCAGCAGCAGTTCAAACCAGCAGGAAAATGCAGGCCATTACTTCCACTCTGGCTTTCCACTTCCAAATTAAATAAACACTACCACGATTATAGTAGGAGATTTTAACACTCTATGTTTGCAAATAGACAGGCCAACTAAGTAAAATATCAATAAGGAAATATCAGAGCTAAACCATACCCTTGAACATAAGGACTTAATGGATCTGAATGGAGTATACCATCTGTCTATACGAGAGTATATCTTCTTTTCATCAGCACATGGTACTTCTTTCAAGAGCAGATCACATGAAGTCCACTAATCCTGCTTAAATAAAAATACAACAATAGAAAATACCAATACATACTGTCAGACTACTGTGTGATGAAACTTGAAATCAATTATAGGAGAAATTTTGGAAAGGCAATAACCTCTACAAAATTAATAGCATCACCCTAAACAACTAATAGTCACAAAAAATTAAAAATATCTGGAAGCTAAAGACAGTGATTCTACAGTTCACCAAATCTGCTGAGACACAATGAAATCTGTGCTAAAAGAAAAATTCATTGTAATCAGTGCTCACGCAGGAAAATAAAACAACCAAATAAACTGATAAGAAAATTTAAGAGGGCTGGCCAAACGGCTCAGCAGATTAAAGTGCTGGCCCCGCTCCCAGAGAACAGTAAGATAACTGGGAGTGGTGTCCTCCAGCCTGTAATCCCAGTGCTTGGGAGGCTGCAAACAGGAGGGTTACTAAGAGTCTGATCTGTGTAGTGAGACACTATATATGCTGTACTAAATACATTTTTTAAAAAATAAAAACAAATATTTGATGTCTTGGTTACTTTGCTCTCTCGTTGCTGAAACAAAATACCCAACACCCAAAATTAAGAAGGATGTTTCTCTTTTAATGTTTAGATCTTTAATCCATTTTGACTTTAACTTAGTGCATGGTGATAGAGCTGGATCAAGTTTTAGTTTTCGGCATGTAGAAAGCCAGAAGCAGCTACACTCTTAATTTACTGATAAGAGACATCTGCTAAAATAATATCTGTAAATATAATATCATGTATACACCTTGTACGATACCAGAACATTATAAAAACAGTTTGCAATGTATTAATTTATCGAATCTGTCTTGTTAAGGTGTCTTGAAACTGTCTGATTGATATTTGTACTTCAATAAAATTAAAAAAAATAAAAATAAAAAAGAGAAGGAAAAGCTCACAATTTGTGGCAGTTTTCTCCATATGTGGCTGACTCCCAGGCAGAGTGGCACATGGCAGAGGGACCTATGAACTGCTCACGGTGACAGGGAACAGCAAAAGTAACAAGAGGAAAAAGGGAAGACCAAGAAAAAGCCTCCTGCTGTCCGTTACCAACTTAAGAAAAAGCAGAAGAAAACAAAACAGATGGATTAAGAAAGTGCCAAATCTACAAAACATTTGAGAACATTATATCACTATTGCCTCTCAAGCTCCTCAAAGGAACTGAAAGGAATGGAGAGTTCTCATTCATTTAGGAATCTGGTATCACCCTAGTACCAAAGCTAGGTAAAAACCTAACTAAAACTGAAAAGTATAATCTAATCACTGTAATGAACGTGGATGCAAAAGTTCTCCACAAGATTATCAGCAAATAGAATTTAGTGCATCCTCCAAAAAAAATCACACATCAAAATTAAGTAGCTGTCATTCCAGAGACATAGAGGTAGTTAAACATGTATATGTCGATAAATAGACT
This sequence comes from Ctenomys sociabilis, assembly GCA_004027165.1. Classification (NCBI taxonomy): domain Eukaryota; kingdom Metazoa; phylum Chordata; class Mammalia; order Rodentia; family Ctenomyidae; genus Ctenomys; species Ctenomys sociabilis. The sequence goes on along the minus strand of PVKA01015652.1, from coordinate 2 downwards.
AC
>PVKA01015651.1:0-49534 GCA_004027165.1 Ctenomys sociabilis | reverse complement strand
TTTCTTTTTTTTTTTTTTTTTTTTTTTGTCTTTTTGAGACAGGGTCTCACTGTGCAGTTCAGGCTGGCCTTAAGCTCACTTTGTAGCTCAGGCTGGTCTCGAACTCACAACAATCCTCCTGCCTCAGCCTCCCTAGTGCTGGGATTACAGGCATGCGCCACCACGCCCGGCTTCACTTTTGACTTTTAGATGGAAGTGTTTTGCACACAAAGCCTAACTGACTTTGGTCTGGTATTTGGAGACATGACAATATTCAAGACATTATTGAAGCTGTAATAGGTAAAGCTTTGTTGGAGATACTGATCTTTGGGTAGGAAAGAAACAAATTTGACTACTTTCTGGGATCCTCTTTTTGTGTAATTTTGTGAATCTTAATTTAAATTTTCTGTAATGATTTTTTTAACAATGTGAACTCTGAAAGCAATCACTTTTGAACACTTTTTGAATTTCTCCGTAGATTTTATATAATGAAGAAGTGTCATATAAGGATTCCAATATGTAATGTAGATTTTATGTTTAAAATTTTTTTAAAAGCCAGGCATGGTGGCTCCTAGGAGCTTGAAGCAGGAGAATAGTTTCAGCACTTGGTCTACAAAGCAAGCTGAAGGCCAGCTTGAACTGCTTAGTGAGACCCTGTCTCAAAAAGACAATTAAAATTTTTCTTTGATCTTTTTGAGGAGAGGTTTAGCTGTGCAGTTCTGGCTGGCCTTGAACTCCTATGTAGTCCAGGCTGGCCTCAAATTCACAGGTGTCTTCCTGTCACAGCTTCCTGAGTGCTGGTATTACAAGCTTGTTACTTTTGATAAATTCATATTTTAATGGGAAAATCCTGCTTTTTAATAGCAGACTTACCTATTTTCAAATTGCGTGTTTTTGAGCTTAGAAAATTTTCTAAACTGTTCATGAAGTTTTTATGTTTGTCAGTGTGTGGTAAAGTAATGTGTTAAGTACTTTGTCTTGTTTTACTGGAAGAGCAGCATTTTCAAAGGATTGCTAAACTGCCTACAGCTTGAAGAATAGAATACTGACATCTAGCAGTATAATATGTTAATTGCTTGATTCATTGTCAGTGATTTTGAATGAGTATAGAATTGTTCAGGGTATAGACCTATGAATAAGGAAATGATAACCAGAATCCTAGTGATGATTTATTTTGATATGTAATTTTATGAAATTTTTACAAGTTCATTTCTGTTTTCAAAGGCCCTTGGGTTTTTAGTGGACTATTAAAGATCTATTGTATATATATGAATTCAGTAATTATTTATTGAGTGCCTACCTGTGAAAAAGGTCCTGTTCTGTGCAGCAGGGAAGTATCAGTAAGTAAAACAGCACAGTCCTGGTAGTTTTTACATTCTAATGGAGCAAGGCAGGAAAAAGCAAATAATAAATATAGTAAGCAAATTACATAATGTGTTAGCTAGTAAGTAATTGCTATGGGGAAAAAGGGAGATAAAAGGAATTGGAAACAAGGAGCAAAACCTGGGTTTCAGTTTAAGCAAGGTAGTTTGTATTGTCCTAGTTGACTTTTGATTAATGTATGCACCTGATAGAATTGCCTTAGGGTTATCTGAGAAAAACTGCTAGTAGAGGAAATAGTCACTGCAAAGATCCTGTGATGAGAGCATGTCTTGATATCCAGTGATAGGGCTGGGGAGATGGCTCAGGAGGATAAGCACTTTGCTGGCAAGCACAAGGGTCTGAGTTCAATCCCCAGTTCTGCCAAAAAACAAAACAAGAATAGGACACTTTGATATCCAGCGAGTAATGATCTAGGGTGGGAGTAAGAAATTAAGTCAGAGAGGAAATAATGGTGGTGTAGAGTAGGATATGTGTAGAACTTTCTAAATTGTAAGTTCTTTGACTTTTATTTTTACTGAAAGGGGCAAGGGGGCTCATCTAAAAGTTTTGAAGTACAGGCATAATATCTTCTTAGTTTCAAGAGTCCCCAGACTGCTGTGTGGACAGTAGACTGCCCAGGAACAAGGCTAGAAGTAGGAAATGAGAGATATTGCATTCAATTACATAAGAGATGATGTTAACTCAAATTGAAGTGGTAGTAGTGGAGGTGGTAAGAAGTACTCAAATTTTGGAAATATTTTGAATGTTTAAAGAGGATTTGCTTCGATGTCTTTGTGAGTAAAAGAGAAGAATCAGGCATAAGTTCAAGGTTTTTGGCCTAAGTAATAGGAGTGTTTATCAAGAAGTTGGGGATGCCATCAGAGATGAGGAAATAACCTGGGGATCTACATCAGGGTAGAGCACTTTCCGAGCATTCATGAGCTCTGGATTTTATGCTGTGACTTTTAATTTTGATATGTCAGCTTCATTAGATTAAGAAATACCTAGCAGGGTTTGGACTCAGAGCTGCTGGCCTTTGACTCTTGGACTTCACACCAGTGTCCCTTGCCTCAGGCTTTCTGCTTTATATTGAGAGTTAAATCATTGGCTTCCCTGGTTTTGATGCCTTCTGGCTTTTGTACTAAGCCATGCTATTGCATCCCAGGCTGTCAGCTTGTAGACATATGGTTGTGATACTTTTCAGCCACCATAACAATTTGTGCCAATTTCATAGTAAGTCTTCATATGCCTGTGTGCCATTCTTAATGGCTTTTTGTTTCTAGAGAACCATAACACAGGTTTGATCCTGAGTATGGCAAGTATTATTCCTTCTTACTATATTCCTTATAACATGGTGGAAGAAATCTGAAATAGTTCCTTTGTAAAAAGGCTATGATAACTTAAATATGTGTAGGCTGCATAGTAATGAAAGATAAAAGTTTAAAAGCTAATTTTGGTGGTTTTCATAGGAAATCCTTTAATTCCAACAACCAAGCAATAACCAAACTTTTGAATGAATGATGTACACTTACAAAACCTGTAGAGCAAGCTATGGCGAGTGTCTTCAAGATCACTGAAGTGAAAACACAGGTCAAAAATACTAGAGCTCTCTCTTGTCAAATTATTTTTGTGTTATTTCTGCCCCTTCATCCATAGCACCTTGCTTTCAAAAACTGCCCTTTGTCAGTGAATAAAAATAATTTGATAAGCTCAATGAAGCACTTTTCAAAGCTTAGTTGAAAATTTGGTAAGCTCTGTAGAATAAAAAAAGGATTTCAGTTGAATTCTCAAACCACATGGTCAGATTTGGAATTAGGTATAATAAAAAGTTCTAAAAGTGAATTTCAAGATATTCCCAGTGAAGTTTTTTTTTTTTCTTTTTTTTCCTTAGCCCAGGGCATTTGATAGTAAATTCAAATGAGTATATTGGTCACATAAAACAGCAGTGATGAAAACTTTTGAGTGTATCATTTTTCTACATTCCTGTTCCTGTTAGCTGTTAAAATTCTTTAGCTTTCATTGAATAAAAGTTGTATTTGCCTAACGAAGCCAGTAGTAAATCTACCAAGCAGTTTGAAAATAATTATGTGTACAGTAGAATAAGAAGATACCCAATATTGTTACTGTTCAATCACCAGTATCATTTGTGCCAAGCTCTTATATATTAGTGCATGCAAAATGAAAATTGTTGTTGTTTGCTTGTTTTTTGAGACAGTGTCTCATTATGTAGCTCAGGCTGGCCTTTAACAGTCCTTATGTCTCAGCCTGCCAAGTGCTGAGATTATAGGTGTGTAATCTTCCAGTGCCACCTAGCTCAGGATGGATTTTTGTGTACCAAAATACCACACAAGTATGGGTTAGAAGATGGGAAATTTTAGTAAGAAATACTTATGATGCTGTATATTGATTGAATCATAAAGGAACTTCAAAATGAATAGTATCACATAGAAATTGATTGTGAGTACATTCTTCAAGAAGAGGTGTTCCTGGGCCTGCCAAATAGCTTAGCAGACTAAAGCGCTTGTTTAGGCAGAGTGCAGTGGCTGGGGTTGGATCCCTGGCATGCTGTACTGGCCCTGTCCCCAGGGCATTCTGAGATGGCCATTGAGACTGGGTATGCTGGGGATCCCAGCACTTGGGAGGCATAAAACAGAATTACTATGAATCTGATCTAAATATTGAGACCCTGTAGACCCTATATTAAAAAAAAAATTAGCATTTACTTAGTATGTAAACCTTAGTACTTTTACATAAAAGCATTGACATTTAATAAATGAAGAGATGTCCATTTTTACATTTGACAAATAAGTTTTTAGATCTCTGTGCTGAGCAACTGCATGTGTTGTAATGCTGACCCATTACAGTATTTGATCTTTGTCTTCAAAAGATTTAAATTGTCCTGCACAGTATTTCTAACAACCATAGTTAAAAGTTGGGTGTGCACAATTACCAACCACAGGCTGTTTGTTTGTTTGTTTATACAGTCTTGCAGTGTTATTCAGCTTGGCATTAAGTTCCCTGTGTTGTCCAGGCTCTCTTTGAACTTACAGGGAGTTGAATGTTAAATGGTGGAGCTGGGTGTACTAGCAGGATTGGATCATTTCAGGAATTTGGACTTCACCTTGTTAGTAAAGGATAGCCAGTGGAGGGTTTAAGGCCTGCAAGTAGGGTTGAGGAGGTGCCATAGCTCAGTGATAAACATTTTCGTAGCATAGGCTCAGTTTCCAGCTTTACTAAATAGCTAAAACCTGGAAATAGGAGGTGGTTTCATGAGGACTACTTTGTGAACATTTGAAAATGTATTTGGATGGAACCATAATAGAGGCAGAAAAGCTTATACAAGTAGGTGGATAGGATGAACATAAAGCATTTTGTCCTAACTGGTATATAGTTTCTTGCAAAAGCAAAACAATTAGTGATTATATGTTGATATTGTGGAATCCAGGAGCTATATTTTTAGCTAAAGAAAGAGATAAGATTCTGTACACAGTGGTAGCAGCTTATGGAGTAAATTAATGAAGAGGAGAATGTCTCCTTATACTAGATTTGGGCTGTAAAACACATATTGCATACTTCCACTGTATAATTGTAAGGAGTGAATTTTTACAAACATATAACTTATTGTGCAGATCACGATATAGAATACAGATATAGTATATTATGACAGTATCAAATATTACCAAAGAAAATTTCCTTTCCCCATTCTAGTCAGTACCCTTTTTCAAAGGAAGCTGCTTTTCTGTTTCTATCACCACAAATCTGTTCTTCCTGCTTTTGAAATTCATTTGGGTGGAATTGTGATTTTGGCAATCAAGAGGCAATGAAATTTCTTTCTGTTTTGCGTTTTGTTTCTGGACTTGACTTTAAACCTCTTTTGGAGCTTTCCTTGGTGTTACTTGCTTATCCTTTACATCACGGCTCACCATTTGCCTACCCTTTTGTTACATCTTCCTCACTCTGTCCATAACTACTTTTGGAATAATTGCCTCAGCCCAGATGGTATAGTTGTCCAAGATGCATTGGAGTAGCACCAGGACAAAGTCTCCATCTTTGGTTTACTGGGAATAGGCTTGGATTTGGTACAAGAGTGTTAGATGATTTTTGGGTGTTAGAATGATTTTTAGGTTTCTGATTGAAGTAACTATATAACAGTACATTATTACAGGTCACAGTGTAAAGGGGTTCTGTTTTGGAAAAAAACAGACTCCTTACAAGGGATACAGATAAAGATATTTAGTAAGCATTTGGAACTTCAGATAAACCATTACTTGGGTGTGAATTACTCTGAATGTCGGTATGGATCATGGTTAGAATACCTAGGGTGAAAATGCAGAATGAGAATAGAGGAGGGTCAAAGGCAAACCTTCTGTGTACTTTAATATTAACTCACTGGGTTTGTTTGTTTGTTTGTTTGTTTGTTTTGGCGGAACCAGGGATTGAACTCAGGCCCTGTGCTTGCCAGGGATGTGTGCTTTAATATTAAAAGGATGGGGTAATGAAAAGAAATTATTATAACAGGAAGACAGAAAGGTTGTTAAAAGAAAACATTTCAGATAGTCATGAATTGCAAATGCCTGATTATATGGAGAGTTAAGAAAAGTTAGGACTGATAAATAAACTCTTTGTTCTTAGATTTTTGTTTGTGTTATGTCATGTTTTGTTTTATTTTGGTTTCAAGATAAGCTCTCACTGTGTAGTCCAGGCTGGCCTCAAACTCATGGAAACTCATGGCTGTCCTCCTGTGTCAGTCTTCTGAGTGCTGTGATTACAAGCCTGTACCTTTTTTTTTTTTTTTTTTTTGTCTTTTTGAGACAGGGTCTCACTATGCAGTTCAAGCTGGCCCTAAACTCACTTTGTAGCTCAGGCTGCTCTTGAACTCACAACAGTCCTCCTGCCTCAGCCTCCCAAGTGCTGGGATTACAGGCCTATGCCACTACACCTGGCTACAAGCATGTACCTTGATACCTGGCTGCTACCCTCTGGATTGCTTCTGGGACAGTTATTTTAGTGAATTAAGAAAGAGCTAAGCTCATGCATGAACTCTTAATACTCTGGGAACTTCTGAGGCAGGAGGATCTTGAAAGTTTGAACTTTCAGACTGGAGAGATAGCTTGGTGTGTCTACTTGGCAACCACAAGGTCCTGAGTTCAATCCCCAGTACAAAAAAAAAAAAAAAGTCTGAGCACAGCACGAGCACTTACTTTAAGTAAGATCCTGTCTCAAAAAATGACTGGGACCAGATCTCAGTTGTAAAGGCTCTGCATTCAATCTCCAGTATTATCAAAAAAACAAGCAAAAATCCCTATTACAGTGAGTCAAAGAGGGAATAAGACACAAGAAACTAAAGGCAACAAATGGACTATTTATGAGTCTGCCTGTAATGGAATGAGGAAAAATGTAAAATCCCTCATAATTTTTTGGGGGGATACTCACGCCTTATCATCCTCCGCCTTCAAACATATAAATATTTTATGCCTGTCGTTAATAGTGCTTTTGTGTGCGATAAACTGCATGTAGGGCTGTGGTCCTATAAGACTATATGGCCTGCCTTTAAATATTCTGACATTAGAACTGTGACAAAATTTCTAATGATACATTTGTCAAAATTTGTCCCTCTTATGTGACACACCACTAAATTCATTGACACCATTTCTGAATGCTAAGGTACGTGTATTTCTCTGAGTTATTACCCATGTTTGCCTTTAACCCCTAGTCTAGGCTTCACTCCTTATGGAATGGAGCAGAGACTTTCGTATTTGTAGAAAGTTCTGCCAGTAATCCCAGGGTATGCACATATGAGAACCATTATCCATTTTTGCAACATTATTTCCTGCTTCTGTGCTTTGCAAAGGATGAGAACTGTGTGGTGAATTGTTATCAGAACTGACTTTTTATGTGGACAAGCCAACCTCACAGTAGGGTCCATTGCTAACAATGAGTAGTCATTAGGCAAGTCACCTAAGGTCTGTAAAAACTAATATTTTTAGGATTATTGTGTGGACTGAGGTAATATATTCAAAGTATTTAATAGCATGTGTTCAAAATGACTTTCAGTAAATGATGGTCATATATTAGCTTGAAGTTTCCTTTATCTGGAAAGTCATGCTCTAGCTTTGCAAATTCAGACTCCTCACTGAAATCTTATTCCTATGCCTATCTGCATAATTGTGCATCCTCCTCCAATTTTCCTCTCCCATGTGTTCTAGAATACTGCATAGCTTTTCCCATAGTGTTTACTGTTGTCATTGCTGTTCTGCTTTTGTCTTTGGGTATAAGCCCCTGGAGGACAGCACCTGTGTTCTTACCTCCCATTGGCTATCATGTATTTGTGGAGTAAGTGATTTTAAAATTGAAAGTAATGTAGGAAATACTGCCTCTTGGAAATAATTTAAGTGCAGTGATTTTTTTTAGACTGATAAAGTTTGGCAGAAACTTCAATGTTTACTGTTAGGTTTTCTTTTCTTCTTTTTTTTTTTTTTAATAAAAGAGAGGTAAATTATTATCATAAATAAGCTATTTTACCTGGCAACTCTTGAGACAATTCAGATGGAGAAAAATCAATTATATCTTGGATCAAAAAGTTCTTTTCTGTATGATTTCAAAACAAATTGCAGGAAGGGCAGAGTATGTAGCTCAGTGGTACTGGCTTGTTTAACATGAACAAGGCCCCAGGTTCAATCCCTAGTTCAGCAAAAACAAAACAGCCTTGGAGCAAATATCACAGATAAATATTACTAGTTTTTAGTTTTTTATATTTTATCACCAAATCACTTAAAATTTGTACTGGCTGAAAAGTTCATGACTGGTTAGGTGTTAATGTAATTACCTGCTTAAAGTCAGAATATTTTAAAAAGTAGCTAACTTGTTTTTGTTACCACAAGTTAGAGGGAGAGGTATGAGAAAATGTAAAATTTAGTAATCTTATAATTTCTTAATCTGTTTCAGAATTTAGAATATGTCCTTTAACTGTACCCTCATAGAGGATTTTTCTGAACTGTCAAAAGAGCAGCTTTGTAGTTGGAGTCATTCTTGAGTGAGTCATTGTGCATCCCTGAGGGCAGCAGAACAAAGGTGCTGTTGTGTGTATCTACAGCAGATGTACATTTACAGGGTTCCTCGGATAGAAAGAGAGCTTATTTATGCTTGTGGGGCTCTTCGACCTTCATATGTAAACCCAACTGGATAGAAAGGTACTGTTAAATGGGGATAAGTTACCTTTATTAGAGAACAGGCCTCATGTTGTACATGTATTGGAGATTTGAGAGAGAAGATAAACCATTAAAATTTAGCTTAACTAAGTGTTATAATAATTGTAAGTACTATGTGTTAAAGAGTTTGTAGATCAGGTGTGTTGGCACACTAGTGTAATCCAAGCACTGGGGAGGGTGAAACAGGAGAATAATTGCAAGTTTGAGACCAACCTAGACTACAAAATGAGCTCAAGGCAGCCTGAGCTGCATAGTGAGACCCTGTCTCAAAAAGACACCACACACACACACACACACACACACACACACACACACACACACTAGTTTGTAGAAAAGGGAGAAGAGTAATGAGTAGACAGGTATTATTCAAGTTGTTGTAGGAAAAGGAACTCTGATTTGAGTTAGGATATCTAAAAATTCAGGTGAAGAGGAGAAAGTGTATTTACTAAAAGAGGCGCATTTGCAGAGGCCACAACATGCGCACAGGAGGAATGATCAGGATCGGGATCGTGAACAACTGTTTCCTTGTTGAGGATTCTGAAATTATCTTCAGCAATAGTACCCTGGCAGTAGCGTAAAGGATGTGCTACAGGGATCCAGACTAGAGCCCAAAAGGGCTATATTGAGTTATTCAGTGCTCCCTGGCCCCAACAGGCAGTCCTTAAGTGGCTGTAGTTGGGATGGTAAACAGATACTCAAAAAGTAAAATTGACAGGTTTTGGCTAGGAAGATTGAAGCCAGCACTGTCATCTAAACAGGGACCCAATAAGGAATTGTGCTTTGGATGTATTATGCTGTAGATACTGTTGGGTCAGTGAATTGAGAATGGTCAATATCTAGTAGAACATTTAGTGTATAAGTTTACTAGAGAACTCTGGACTGAACACACACACACAGTAGAAGCTTTGGATGTGGGCAGTATTCTTCATGTCTCCAGTGAAGAAGGGCACACACACATACAGCTATGGGTGTGGACAGTAGAGCCTCACATAAAGGAGGACTGATGTCATATTTCTAGAAATATAAACTTCATAAATATTTAAGGGAGTAAGGAAAGAACAAGAAGCCTATCAAGGACACTTAGAAGGAACAGCCAGAGCAAAAGGGTAGTAGTCTTTCTCAAAGCCCTCTGCAAATAAGTACTATTATTTTTTTTTATAATTTTTATTCATTTTAATGAGAAAAAAAGATAAATTAGTGATGAAACAGTTTCTAAGCAGGTTAGGGGGCATTTACAATAATTAATACATTGCATGCAAAAAGGTATTATCCACATTTTGTATATTGGGAAGTACAGTCATGTAGATTAACTTGCTTAAGGTCAGACAGCTACAGTAAGGAGCAGTGGAATAACAATTTAAACCGAGTCTGACTGATTTTAGAGGTTGCTTATAATCATTGTTGAGCCCGGGTATAAAAGGGACAGGACTTTTAGGATGGGGAAGTAAACGAATGAGGATTGTGTTTTCAGTCAGATGTTGCAAAAAGAATGTGAGGAGAGAGAATTTAAAAGTACATGGAGATTTCATAATAAGTCTTGGATGACTTCACTGTGGGCAATCACCGTGGGATCAGGAAAGTGTACTTGAGATCACTTTAAATTTAGAAATAATGGAATGCTTGATTTTTGATATACTGTAATTTTAGTGGTTAATAATTAGAGTCAGGGGCCAGGAAGATGGCTCAGTAGAATAAGCACTTCCCTGGCAAGCACAAGGGCCTGAGTTCAATCTCCAGTTCTGCAAAAAATAAAATATAATAATAATAATTAAAGTCCTGGGGCCTGGGAGATAGCTTGGTGGTCTAAGCGCCTGCCTGGCAAGTGCAAGAACCCAGATTCAATCCCCTGTGCCACATGCCATGCCGGCTCCACGCTGAGTTGGCCAATGAAACCAGGTGTGGTGGCATGGTGTGCGCCTGTAATCCCAGTGCTGGGGAGGCTGAGACAGAAGGATCACTATGAGTTTAAACTGTGTATCAAGACCCTCTACCAAATAAATAAAGATTTAAAAAAAAATTAATAGAGTCCTGAGAGGTGAGCATTATTTTATATTTTTTTAAAGTATTAGGTACCGGGTCTCACTCAGCAGTAGTGATCCTCCTTGTTTTCAGCCTCCCCAGCACTGGGATTACAGGCATATGCCACCACAGCAGACTCAGTTGCTGGCTTAGTACACCCCAAGGGTGGGACCAGGGATTGAATCCTGGTACCTGTGCTTGCTAAAGCAGGCGCTTAGTCTGCTGAGCTATCTTGCCAGCCCTAAGCATTATCATGTAGCACTTTTGTTCCTAAAAAAATAAAATTTGAGGTATAATTTTTTAATGTTAAAGAGTTTTAAATTTAAGTGCAGTAAGTAGTACATATTTACGAATGTTCATGTTGTCAGAAATCTATGATCATAGAAAGACAGTATTAGATTCCAATACAGTGATGGCAAGAGATTGCCTTTCTAGACAGCATTGCTAGGGATGATTTGGGATGCACAAAAATCAGTATATGGGGTTGACTGGAGTACATGGTGTCTTAGTTATTTTCTCTCGTTGTTGGAGCAAAAATACCCCTCACCCAAAATTAAGTAAGGGAGAGTTTATTTAGCTGACAGTGGAGGTTTCAGTCCAATGCAGAGAGGCACATGGCATAGGGCAGCCATTCATGGCTATGGAAAACAGCAAAAAGCAAAGGGAGGAGCAGTGGCTTCCTCTCTCCCCACCTTATATTGTAATTCATATTACCCATCCCAGAACCGGTATAGCACTCAAACCCACAGTCCCAGCGTTAGATCATGATTTAATCACAAACTCTAGAAGTTGCCCCATTACTTCATGAGGTTTGGGGGGGACAACTAGTCATAAACCATAATGTATAGTAAGAGATAACTAAAGAATACAGACATTTAAATGCAGACTTGAAATTTAGATAAAGCTAAAAATACCATCTGAAGGAATAAACAAGAGATAAATATTGCCCAGCTCCCATTTTTGTATTTGAAAAATTTTAATTACTGAAACATGGAAAGAATAGTAGCCTTTGTTACATTGTTTACTGTAAACCTTTTACCCAGACTAGTGTTATACCAAATTGACTTTTTTGCTATGTATTTTATTTTGTTTAATCATTTAAAAGTACAAACCTAATGACACTTCACTTCTCCAGTTATCTCCAAAATGTCTATTTCCAGTCCTGAACCTATCCAAGGTACTTTATTACATTTGGTTGTCACAGTTTCCCATAACCTAGGGAGATTACAGCACCTTTTTTTCCTTTCTTGAACAGTAGTTTTGAAGAATCTGACCAATTATTGTATAGATTGTATCATAATCTGGATTCATGTGGTTATTTGCTCATGATTAAATTCAGGTTAAATAATTTTTGAAGCACTACATAGGTGATATTCTTCTCATTTTGGGCCACTTCCCATTTTGGACACATACTGTGAGTTAATAGGGATTCTAAGTTTAATCATTTACATCATTTTGTTGTAAAGTGTAGAGGTACTATGTTGTAACTTACAAATGATCTTTAGGATTATGTTTGAAGGATGTGTGAATGTCTTACTCAACAATATTTCACCTAGTGGCATTAGCATTTATCAATGATCTTTGCCTAAATTACCCATTATTTTGCTATTACAAAAGTGATAACTTTGTGATTCTGTGTTTCTTCTACTGTTTTGTTTTGTTTGTGGTGCTAGAGACTGAACCCAGGGAATGCTGAGCTGAATCCCTAGCCTTTTAAAAATTTGAACAGATTTTATCTGAGTTATCCAAGGTGGCCTTGTTTGTTTGTTTTAAAACATACTTTGTGTGTGTGTGTGTGTGTGTGTGTGTGTGTGTGTGTGTGTGTGTGTGTGTTTAGTACAGAGTCTACAGGGTCTCACTGTGTAGATCAAACTCACAGTGATTCTCCTGTCTTCAGCCTCCCAGGAGTTGGGATTATAAGGTACGCACCACTACACCCAGTCTGCTCTGCCTAAGCGGGCGCTTTGGTCCGCTGAGCTATCTGGCCAATTGCTATTGATGTCTTCTACCATTTTTTTTAAGTTTTGTTGTATATTTTTTAGGTAAAGGATTTCTGTTAAAATTCTTGAAATTGCTTTCATTTCTGTATTAAATTTGTCTAAATACTGAAACATTTTTCTTTAAGCTTATTTGTTTCCTTTGAAAAAGTGTTTTAGGGTTCAGAGTATACTTCAGTGATAGAGTGTTTGCCTAACTTGCATGAGGCCCTAAGGTTCAATCCCAACATCAAAAACACAAAACTGAAAAAAAAAAAATTTAGTTCTTTGTCAGTATTCTTCTGGTTTCCTTATTCCCTGGTCAGGTTTCTTTATTTTGACTCTTAGGTGAAGTTTTGGTTTTCTGAAAACTACTGGGGATCAAACTCAGGACTTGTGCTTGCCAGACAGGCATTTACGCTGCTGAGCTATGGCCCTCTTGAAAGCTCTTAATGCTTATTGGCATGTAGCATTGTCTAGGTATTGAAAGGTTAAGCATATTAATCTTCCTAATCTATGTTTTTGTCTTTCCAAAAATTCTAAACTGATGACTTATTTTATCTAAACTTTTAATCATTTCCACTAGCACTGGATGGAAACCAGATTCATATTTGCTTGAAGTCTGCTTTAGCATGTTGTCACCAACATAATAGCTTTGGAGTGTTAGCTTTGTTTCAATACTAGAGGGCAGTCTAAGCCCAGGTCTGACCTGGAGAAACTATTGTTGTATTGGCTCTGAAAGAATCAAGAGAGTGCCTAGGAAGACTTGTCTGTTCCTATGAGCCTCTCCCAGGGGCTGTAGTAGGCCCAGATTTTTTCTCCATAGTTAAGTTCCTCCCTGGAGCCTGTGGTCAACCATTATAAGGTACTGTCTGGATCTGGGCAGTTGACCTGAATGGATCGCCCCATGTTGGTCACATCTTTGGCTACTAGCACTACCCAATTTTATAATATTCTGAGCCTGCAGCCTGCCACAACCAGCACAGCACACTGGGGTAGGATGAAGGGGCACACTAATAGGGTCTTTTACTGAGCTGGCCTGTTGATCCAACCAACCACAGGAGATCTTGGCTAGAATAGAAATTTGGGCCCAGAGAGGTTGGGGCCTTGTGTTCTCTCTTGGCACTGGAGCTACTCAGAGGCTTCATCTGCAGGCTGACCTAGGGATGGAGCCCGCCTCGATTTGTCCAGCATTAGGTTTCATCAACTCAACACTTAAGTTCCAGAGCAAAATCTTGTGCTTACTTACCCTGTCTTTGCCCAGTGAAAGCGTCTGTTTGCTTGAGATTGAGTTAGTGTTGGTGAAGTCAGTCCCTTGGCCATCTAGGCTAAGGTGAGTCATACCTGAGTGTCATAGCTTCAAAAAGTCTTCACAGACTTGGTTGCAGTGTTTCAGGCCAAAACTTGAATCCTTTCCACTGAAGCCATTGTGAAGCTCTGTCTGTGAGCTGTGCATGGTTAATGGGTTGGTGGTAAGGTAGTCCCTCGGCTAACAAAGCTAAGTTTGAGGTGCTAGTTGAGATTTTCAAGTTTTTGTTAGTTTTCTAAATAACCAAATTTTCTTAGAATTCTGATTTTCTTAGAATCACAGTAAACAGAATAGGGAAATAGTTGTTTGGAAACTAAATAGTTGTTTGTGTCACATTACTTGACACAATCTAATCAATGGGGTAAAAATCCCAACCAGCTTCTGTAGAAATATGTTTAAAGAATTTTCAACTACACATATGTTCAGGCTACAAATATTAACTGCTTCACTTTACTTAGCAATGACATTGAAAAACCATGAAATGAATTTATTTTTATTTTACATTGTATGTATTTGGGACAGGGTCTCACTACGTAGCTTGGATTTATAGTGATCCTCCTGTTTTTAGCCTCTCTGACACTGGGATTACAGGCATTCACCACCACACCCAGACTCAGTGGCCAGCTCAGCATGCCTGGGGATGGGGCTGGCACCGCATGTGGTACAGGGAATAGAACCCTGATCCCTGAATAAATTTATAGTGAGTGCTACAGATACAGATTTTTGTGAAGAGTATAAAAAGAGAGCTGCTCTGCTTTAGGATGGGAGAGTTCCTTTCACCTCAGTTTGTACAAATTCATGCACAGAGATGACGGCTAAGAGAGGTTGGCTGATCTGCATTTGGAGATACAGTCAAGCATTGGTTGACAGTGGGTATACGTTCTAAGAAATGCATTTTTGGCAATTTGTGGTTGTTGAAACATCATAGAGAAGGTACTTACGCAAACCTAGACGGTATAGCTTAATCAGTTGATGTGGTCCCTTGAGGCAGTCAAGACATATGGTAAACTTGAGATGTATGAGGCTGCTGCCAGTGCAACATGGCATATTGTGTACAGTGAACCATTTTTGTATGTAAATAAGAATATATCTTAACAATAAAAATATAGTGTAACAAATTTACCAGTAATGGCTATTTATTATCTTTAACAAGTATTATGTACTGTGATTGTATGTGTTATACCTTTGTAGGACTGGCAACACAGTAGGTTTTTTTAAACTCCAGAATTATCACAGACACAGAAATAATGTATTATACATCATTATTACAGCTACAAAATCACTAGACAGGAAATTTTCTTTTTTTTTTTTTTTTTTCCTTTTTTCTTTTGTGGATGGCTCAGCCCACCCTGCAGACAGGGCTAGTGTGGTGTGTGGTTCTGGGGATTGAACTACGGTCCCTCTGCTTGCCTAAGCAGGCACTTTAGACCACTGAGCTATCTTGCCAGCCCCTTAGACAGGAAAGTTTCATCTCCATTATAGTCTAGGAAACCACCATCATACAGTACAACAGGTTGTTGATTGGAATATTGTTTTGGTCAACTTATGACTATTTTGAAACACTACTTCCTCAGCTTTTTTTTTTTTTTTTTTTTTTTTTTTGGTGGGACCCATTATTTTATTACTTATTCTAAACTGACTTATTCTTATGCCCATGGGTAACTTCTGCAGTGTTTTGTTGTATTTGGAGAAATATGTATTACTAATCTGGGATTGTTTTCTTTCTTCCCCCTGATTTACCCTTTTCAGACCCTGTACAGTAGGTTTCATATGCTCTCTATGTAAGTGTTTAGCACATCCTTGAATCTAACATGTAAATTTGTAACTGCAAAAAAGTATCTGTAAAATTTCTAGTTTACCTCTGGAAGTTCTTTACCCTCCCCTCTTTTTTCCTGTTGTTGGTGGAAGGGCTAAGGGGCCTTTCTATGATATATTTTATTGATCTTAGATACCAGAAGCCTAATTAGATGATGCAGTACCTCAAGCTAGTCTCATAGATAATTGGTTGTAGAGCTCAAGAAACCCCTTTCTAAGCTATACCAATCAGGGTTCTCTTAGAGGAACAGAACCAGTGGAAAGTACATGTATAATTATGGTGGGGAATTTATTAGGGAGGTCTGTAGAATCGGAGGTTAGAGAGTTCACTATGGCTACCTGTGCACTAGAGAGCCGTTAGGATCGCTTAGCTTCTTGGCCAACAGGGTACAAACAACAGAATAAGAGGATGCAAAACCTGTCCAAGGTTGAAGGCATGAAAGCTTACTGAAGAGTCCTCAGTGAGTTTGCATTGGAAAGCTGAAGAAACAAGAGACTGTAGACCAGTGTGCAAGGATGACAGCAGCAAAAGGCACACTGCTCAAGACAGAGCTCTTCAAAATGGGTACATTTCCTCCTTTCTTCCTTTTTTCATTCCATCTAGGCCTGATGGTTGTGCTACCCCACGTGCAGGGTAGATCTTTCCTCCTCAGTTTGCTGCCTTTCATGTCAGTCATCCACATGTAAACACAGACCTGTGATTATTCATCTGCTAGGCATTTCTTGGTCCATTCAAGATGCTGTGTCGTGATTAATATCACACAACCTACTGCTGTGGAGTCAAACACCTCTTTGCTGTCTACTGCAAACAAAATACTAAATTAGCTCCACTATGTGAAAGAAAATGTGAGCTTGCCCCTACAGCTGCCTTTTGTTCTGGGAGGTTCTCTGGTTTTTGTGAAGTCTTAGCATTTTTTGACACTCTAGCCTAGTACAAGTTTTTCATTCTTATTGATAATATTAATATTAGCTCAAATTTAATAATGACTGTGATTTACCAAACTTGGTGTTTGTTTCCATTCTCTATATAGGTTACCAGACAGATGATCTAGAATGAGATAGAGCCTGCCTGTACACCAGTGTTTTGGAGACTTAATCTGAACCCTCCTCAGATTCTAGGGTAGGGGCTGAGATTTGCCCTGTATATTTCTATAATAGAATAGAAATATTGCTTATTTTTATATTAGAAGCCAAATTACTGGATACAGATTGGAAGTTTTTAAGATGCTTTGCCCATATACTTGATTGAACAAACTGTGAATAATGGAACTAGATTTTCCCCAGTTTCCAAGAGATGGTGATGGTGCGGTTCAGGATCTCAAAGTTGTTGTTCTTCATATGCAACAGAACACTATTCTGGCTGATTTAAAGAAAGGGAATTTATGCATTTTTTAAAAAAATCGTATGTGTTTACAGTTCACAATCTTGGAATAATTATATGTACATCTTACAGCTTGTTTTTTGTGTTTGTTTTTTATCCCCTACCCTCTACCTCCCTCTGTCCTTCCAGTTCTCTGTCCCACTTTTCATTCTTGCTGTTATTAACCTTAGTTCATGTCATGGCATCTAATATTTACATTCACTGAGGTCATTAGGCTCTTGAACATGGCAGATCTTCGTTCTGCTTACTAGTTCTTCCTTCCTCACCCCTCTTCCATTCTCTGGTCCTCTTCCCTATTGGAAGAGATCCATCACCTTCTTTTCATTCTTCATTACTCTCTTAGTACTTTGTCTTACTCAAATGAGAGATGGCATAAGTATTTAAGCTTGAATTTGTGTATCTGGTTTATCTTATTCAACATTATACTTTTGGATTTTTTTGGGACAGACTCTTATGTACTCAGGCTGACCTTGAGTTTACTATGTAGCCCAGACCAGCCTTATACCAGCATCTATTCTCCTGCCTACCCTCCTGAATGCTGAGATTATAGGCATGTCCAAAAGAAAAAAATAAATAAATATTTTGGGTAGCTATGGAAGTGCTTCAATTTTGGAGAAATAGACTTGGAGCTAAGCTAAGCTACCATGATCCATATTTTCCTGCTATAGATTTGACAATATTTTTGCTGTTAGCACTGTACAGAGTGTCCCACAGCTTATACTACTCAGTAGCTGTACTCCACAATGCCTCTCTTGGGAGATGTTGCTGCTACCACTAGCTTTGAAGGATTCTACATTTTTTGTTTTTGTAATCATTAGCTCTGATCCAAAAATGTAGCATTAATGGCACTTGAATAGTTTGCTCTGCTATAATTGTATGAGAGGTTGGGGAAAAAAAAAATCAGCCAAAATGGGAGATAGAATTCTACGATAAATAAAGGATAAGATATTGTCTAAAAAGCATTGCATTCATGGCTTGGCTTAATTGTTAGGTATTTTTGATCATATGTTTCAGGAGTTTGCAAAGTATGGTCAGAGGACCAAATTAGCCTACTGCTTTTTTTTTTTAATTTTAAGAATACAGTTGCACAATTCATTTAACTATTGTCTGTGGCTGTTTGCATGCTACAAAGGTAGTGCCAAGTAGTACAAAACATACAGCCTTCACACTTTTATAGTTTCTTAACTCTGGATAGGAATAATACTAACATTTCAATTTAAATCCATGCTGTTATTAATATAGATGTTTTAGGGAACTGCATATTCTTTTGTGCAAATTAACCTTGTGGAATAAGAGCAAGTGACTGAGCAGATATTTGAAGAAGAGCTTTTAGAATCCTCTGGTAAATTTTGTCAGTCTCTTTAGGCTGAACACTAAAGAACTATGTATGTACTTCAAACTTAAATATTATATTCTCACTCAGACATAAATATTGAAAAATTAATTCCTAATTTTGTGTCAGATATTCATGGCTTTCCTCCATAGGAAATTGTATGATATAAATTTAGTTGAGAGTCTCAGGAAATTCTAGTGCTTGTTTACACCAGCCTGCTTTTACCTGGAAGGTCAAGTTATGGCAGTTGTGATTCTGTTTCCATATTATAACCTTTGTATCTTAGAGTTGTAGAACTTGTTTTGTTTGTTTTGTATTTTAGGCAAGGGTCTACAGGGTGTTCAGGGTCTCACTACTAGATCAGACTCAGTTATTCTCCTGTTTGCAGCCTTCCAAAAGCTGGGATTGCAGGCACGCACCACCGCTCCCAGTCTCAATTGATGTCTCTGTGCACCCTGGGGGGTGGGGCCAGCCCAGCAGGCCCTGGGATTGAACCCCTGACCCCTGTGCCTGCTTGCAGGTGCTTTAATCCGCGGAACTTGTTTAAAATAAAATCATCTTCATATCAAAAATTAGAAACTCCTTTCCACAGGGTCGGTATTTTGTGTGTATTTGCTTTAGTTATGATGAATCCTCTTAAAGGATAGGACCCAGACAGCTGTGCTTGCAGTATAGTCCTCTTGGTACCCTTGGGGTTGATTGCAGGAACATGATTGATGTCAAAATCTGTGAATGCTCAAGTCTTTGTAGTATTTGCTTATAACACTCCCATACACATGAAATAGTCTAGGTTACTTATAATACCTAATAAAATGTAAAGACCTATTCTACTTTATTGTTGACAAAATAATGACAAGAAAGTATGCACATGTCTAATCTTTTATATTTTAGGGAAGGGTTTACAGGGTGTTCAGGGTCTCACTACTAGATCGGACTCATAGTGATCTACCTGTTTACAGCCTCCTAAGAGCTGGGATTACAGGGGCACGCCACCACGCCCAGTCTCAATTGCCCTCAGTCTCAATTGCCCTCTCAGTGTGCCTGGAGGGTGTGGCCGGCATGACAGGCCCAAGGATCGAACCCTCGTACCCTTGGACCCCATACCTGCTTGCAGGCACTTTAATCCACTGAGCTATTTGGCTGTCCCCCTGAATATCTTTGAATAATTTCAATTGACAGTTATTTGAATTCCCAGATGCGGAACCCATATATGTGAGGGGCTGATTATATAGAACCATCAGCCATGTTTTGGGGGGTTCTCAGTTGTTATAACTGGGAAAGAAAAAGGACAATAAATAAATGGATTGGAAAGGAAGAATATTAATTTACAGGTAGTGGTACTGTATATATAATCCAAAAGAAGTTACTATGTGAATTAAGTACACTCATTAGAAGGAATGCTAGGTTCAGATTTAATATGTAGAATCAATTTATGTCTGTAAATCACGCTTTGAAACAAACTTACTTCAACATTTCAGGCCAGATGTGGTGGTGCACAGCTGTAGTTCCAGCACTTGGGAGGCTGAGGCAGGAGGATCATTCAGTTCAAGGTCAGCTTGAATGCATAGTGAACTGTCTCAAAAAGACTAAAAAAATTTTAGTTTCAGAAGCCTTAAAAAGAATCTTAAATACTTAGAAATAAATGCAGCAAAAATATAGAAGGTTTTTGAACTCAGTATTGCAAAATATGTTAATCTATAGATGTTGAAGCAGCATTGGCATGCAGAAGATGTATTAGGGGAAGTGCCTGAGAGCAAAAATGGACAGAGAGCTGAAAAGCAGTCAGAGCAAGTTGCTGGTGTTATTCTTCTGTAGGACAGAGGAAAAATAAGTTGGCTGAAAGAGCCTTAGTATGTGGTGCAGTTCTGTTCTGTAAATGTTTTTCAAAATAGGTGGGGAATCTTTGAGCCCTTCTCAAGAGTTCTCCCAGAAGAACCTGCCTTAGTATCTCTGCAGGTTTATTCACTGTTGGGAGTTCCCATGGGAACCTTGGCTCCATGTAAGCATGACAGTGAACTATAGTGACAGTAATGGGGCTTGTTTCAGTGACAGTCTCTATAGTTAGAAACCTTGTTGGTGGCACATTTTAAGGCCACTTGAGTTTACACAGATTCACTTATTCATATAGGTTCAAGGTATAGGGAATAGCTGTTTCATGATTTCCCCTAAACTTCTTTTCCTGAGAAATGAGAAAAAAGATGGCAGTGGAAAGAACTATACTCTTTATTTTTATGTGTAACCTCAGTGTTACAAATGGTATTTACCCTCTTCTTCCACTGTACATTTTATTTTTCCCCCTACTGTCAGATAAACACTTAATAAGATATCAGTGTCTTATCTAATAGTGTGATTCATATCTGTTTCCTGAAATGTCTGTACTCTTGGTCATGAAATCTTTTTCAGGCTACTATTTCTGTATCTGTTTGTTTACAGTTACAGTAAGATAAAAGAATGACAAGTGTATCATCTGGATTCCACACACATTCCTCAGTAGTAAATAAAAGCAGTCCTACCCCTACAGTTAACTGATAAGGATCAGTTAACCCTGCAAGTGGCACCTCCTTTTGACTGCTAGTTCTTACTTAGGCTCTGGAATTGACTGATATACTGCCCCCTGACAAGAGTACATAAACTTTTTGAAATCAAGACGTCCAAACCTGCAGAGCCCTCAGTTGTAGGGATAGGGAGTACAGAGCCCATTAATGGCTTGTTGGGAATCATGGTAAAAGGGTAACTTGCACTTGTACTCATTGGTTCATGGACCCATGTATCCGTGCTGTGTAGTATCAATATACAAGTCCCATTTGAACTATATTTTACATCCTAAAAAATGTTAATCCCATTTTTTTCATGTAGTCTTCATACTAAAACTTCAGTTATGTTTTTAGAAGAATGTGTCAGTGTTAAAGGTAGCTACTTCTGGATGTTATTTGTGATCAATAGTCATGAGTTTACTCCTGTACCAGTACTGATCATAATCTCAAAGCACAGTCCCAAAAGCTGTAATCCTGAATCTTGAGATCCTGAAATCCTAATTCCTATTGGAAGAGGAGGGTATATAAAAGCAGTACAAGTGTGGTCGAGCACTTGCTCAGCATGTGTGAGACTGTAGGTTCCAACCCAGCACACGCACACACACACACACTCACATAGAATACTTGATGCATGCCTTTAAAAAAAGATTTCAGATTTTATGACCTGAACCTAAGATAACTGCTGATAGTAGTAGAAGTACCTCTGCTGTTACAAACTACATTAATACCATTATTCTTTGTTAGGGTTTTGATTGTTGAGGAAATTAAACTTCTAATATTTACCTATCAACCTGACAGAAAAAGTAGGGCTTGCTTCATTTTGTTTAATGGATGAACTTTCAAAACTATCCTCGCTATTTTTGTTTCCTTTATCAAATATTTATAACTCATACCCCTATTGTAGCTGGGTAAGAGTTATAAATCTTTGATAATTTGGGGTATTATATAAATTATAATAAGTATTATAATTTATCTGCTCATTTATGTATTATGGTAAAAATGTGAAGTACTTTGTAAGCACTCATTTGAGATTGGTAGGCTTTACAGAAGAAAATAGATGTTTGAATCATCAAACTGTCATTAAGAATTAGATGCAGTTGAAAATGGTAAAAGCTAATTTCAAAGTGTTACCAATAAAGACTTTTATTTAAACCAGTGCACTTATTGAAAAACTTGTATGAATGGATTTGCCACATGATAGGTCAGTGAGGAAAACCTTAATGTGAAAATTTGTCTCTTACCTGAGTGTAGTGGCACACACTTGTAATCTTTGCACTGGTAGGCTGAGTCAGAGGGTTGCAAGTTCAAAGCTAGTTATCTGTATCTGACTGCATCTGGACTGGATTTCTGCTTACCCAAAGCAGTACAGAAGGATGGTACAAATGGTGAGAAAATCTGATAGGGAAAGCTCATGTCCAGTGCATTCAATCATAGGAAAATTTCAAAATTAGCATAGCTATGTAAAAAATAAATGTAAAAGTATTCTCTGAGGAATGTCACATCCTAAAGTACGCAGGTATTCCATTGCAGTGTAAGACTTCAGAATATAATGATTATGAAAGTCAGTAAACTCAGGCAGTTATCCATAATGAATCCCTTTAGTATATATTTTCACGTTGGATTTCCTTTTTAATTTTTTACTTAACTTTTTTCTCCTATTTTAAGTTGTCAGCAGTACTTTTAAATTGTTTGGTGTTCTCTGTATTTCATCTTACAGCATTTCCAGCACTAATGGTCATAAATTGTATAGAATTTTACAGAACTCTGATTTCATATGTTTGCAAATTGGGCTCAATGAAAGTGTATTAGTAGCATATTGACTTTTGTATTAGCATTGTGCAGTTTGTAAAATCATTGAAACATCCTTAGTAGATTAAGGAATGTTCTTTTTTGTAGATCTGCTTGTTTTTTTTTTTTTGGAGGGGGCAGGGGTGGAAGGTTTGAGACCTGGTCTTATTTTGTAGTTCAGTATGCCTTGAATTTACCAGGTAGCCCAGGCTGGCCTTGAATTCATGGCAGTCTTCCTGTCTCAACCTTCCGAGTGCTGCAATTAACAGACATGTGCCACTATACCAAGCTGGATCTGTGCTTGTCAAAGACAAAAATGCTTAAGATCTTGGCTCTGAGCTGCCACATAGGTGGTAATGACCACTGCAGCAGATTGACCCTGTCAAAAGATTTAGATAGTCTGTCATGGTAGTTGAGATGCATGCAGTTATAAACATGGTGTACACAATTAGCAGCCATGGTGTACACAATTAGTGATATACATACATACATTTCACTTTTTGACCTTTTATACCCATGTGTGTAGCTGTGGTTAGCACTGGTGAGTATTTATCCTTAGAAAAATATGTGTATCATTATTCCTTACTTTATTGTATAAGTGGCCTGTGGAGTGTTTTGGTATTTCATTATGTATTGTTTTATTTTTCAGTATTAGAGTTTCAACCCAGGACCTTCCCATTGAGCTACATGCTCAGCCACCTCCAGCTGCCCAATAAGACTTTGTTAAGTTGCCTAGGCTGGAGTTCATCTTGTCATCCTCTTACCTTAGCCTCCCAGATTGATTTTGGTTGTATTTTTATTATTTCTCAAATAAATCCTCTTTTAAGAATGTAAACAAATTTCTTTTAAAGAATTTTTAAATTATCCTCTATCCTCTCCCCCCTCCCTGTTTCCCTTCCCTCTTTCCCTCCCTTCTTTTGAGACAGGGTCCCATTATGTAGTTTAGGTTGTCCTTAAACTCACTGTGTAGCCCAACCTGGCCTTGAACTCAAAGCAATCCTCCACCCTCAGCCTCAGTGCTAGAATTACAGGCATACAGCATGACACTCAGCTTAATATTTTTTTCTAGAGGTATATTATTGAGGTTTTGGTATGGAATTTTATTGATTGACTGATTTTAGGGAAGGGTCTACAGGGTGTTCAGGGTCCTACTACTGGATCAGACTTGCAGTGATCTACCTGTTTACAGCCTCCCAAGAGCTGGGATTACAAGCATGCGCCACCATGCTCAGTCTCAGTTGCCACATTCACCACCATCCAGTGGTGGGTCTGGCACTGCAGGCCCAGGGATCAAATCCCTGGCCTCTGTACCTGCTTGCAGGTACTTTAATCTGCTGAGCTATTTGGCCAGCCTGGAATTTTAGACTTTAGGGATTTTGATCTTTCAGAATTTCAACATTTGGGGTTACGATATTTAAGATTCTCTCTTTTGGAATTATGACCTCAACCCCTTTTCTATGAGTCCGTTCCACTGGTTGGATACTTTAATGTGTAGAATTTTTCTTTTTTTTTCCTTTTTCCTTCCTTCTTTCCTTTCTTTCTTTCTTCCTTTCTGGTGTTTTGTTTCAAGGCAGGGTTTCATTGTGTAGTGCAGGCTGGCCTTAAACTCACTTACATAGGGAAATCCTTCCTCAGTTTTCTGAGGGTCACCACACCTGGCTGATGTGTGTAATTTCATTCCTGTGTTTTTTTTGTTTTGTTTTGTTTTGTTTTGTTTTTTGTGGAACGGGGAATTGAACTCAGGCCCTTGTGCTTGCCAGGGAAGCGCTTATTCCACTGAGCCATTTCCTCTGCCCCATTCCTGTGGTTTAGGCATTCTGTAAACCTCTGGATTGTTGGTCTGCCTGAAGTTCTGAGGTGAGAAAGACAAACCCAAACTCAGAAAATATATATATATATATATATATATATATCTCCCAAAGAATGATTTCTTTCTCTGCTGTACTGGCTTTCTGAGATCAGAAGGACCTGATATAGCCTGCCTGTTTCCTAATGATTAGCTTTTCTCTTCAAAAGTAAGACTCACATAAGGAGCTTATAAAGTCTTTGTTGCAGACAGGTTTCGACACTGAAGGGTACATAGGAGCTAAATAGGTCTTGAGAGGAGGAAGTTCTTATAGCTGAGCCTATGGCAGCCTTCATCTCATGGCCATTATGGTCAAGTCATTCACACACTTGCAGTACCAGTTTTATGTCATTATGGTTTTTCAGTGTATCTTCTCCTTGTCTGATGTTTGTTATCATTAGCATAGATTGAAAAAAATCTTCATATTCTGTGCCCTTTTCTGTGTCTCCCAGGTTTTTTCCTGAACTATATTGTCTCCATTCCTTAGGTTTTAGCTGGTGATTGGTTCTTTTGCCTCACAGAGATTCAACTGAGATCATTCTCTTAGTTCCATTTAGTTGGTAGGTGAGCTGGTCTCAGGCGGCATCACATATTTGGTGCCTGGGAGCTATGCCATGTGGGCCTTGTTTTTCCCTGAAACTAATTTGGGCTTTTCGGCAACATTGGTATTCTCATGGTACAGATAGGTCTGTGGCCATGCTCTGTGGCCATCTTTGGAAACAAAATTTATTATATTAAGTCACTTCATTTATTTTCCAGAATTCTCTACACCTTTCTCATTTAATGTTATTTTCTAGTGTAATTTTTTTATATATTTAACATTTTTCACTGTCATTTTAGTGAGGCTTTAACAGAGAGATGTTTCCTTCTTCAATAAGTCCTGGTTAATTGGCAGTTAAATCTCTGTAGTCATAATTTATTGCTGATACTTTTGATGGTCCTTTATATTGTCTTAATTTCTTCTTACCATCTGGTAATTGGCAAATCGCATTTCAGTGTGTGTGGGACAGGTGTTTGAAAGTGGTCTACCTTATCACAAAGGCATTCCTTAAATGGGATTAAGGAGGTACATTTTATGAAAATAATTTTAAGCTTGTATTTATTATCTCATGCACCGATGCTCTTTCTGTGTGGAATGTGGACCGTTCTGCTATCCCAGTCCTTTGGTTGAAATCATAATGTTCTGGGATTTTATAGTTTGTTTTTACCTAATTACCTGATAAGAGCTACAAAAAGGTTGTGTGGTTGCCCATATAATAGAAAAAAACACAATATTTAAACATTTATGTATTTATTTCAACTTAAAAGTATGGTCTCAAGGGCCATTCATTTATCTAGAAATGTCTTATCTCAAATTTATCTTCTTTCTGGCAGAGTGGTAGTCCATTGTATATAAAACCTACTTTTTCTTTATCCATTCATTGATGGGCATGTGGACTATTTGCAGGATTTGGCTATTGCCATTTGTGCTGTTGTAAACATGGATGTGCTTGTAGCAGTATGATGCTTTTTGCTCTTTCAAGAAGATATCTAGAAGGGGAATAGCTGTCTTTGGAAGTAAGAGAAATGTTCTAAGTGAGAAGGGAGCAAAAGATGGGGAAGGGGAAGGAGGAAAGCAACAAAGAGAATGGAAGAAAAAAATTAAAGCAAAGCTTTGTAAATGAGGAGGGGAGGATGTTTTGAAGGATGAGGAGGTGAATAGGGAAAAAATTAAGTTGTAGTATGTACAGATTCCCTATGATTAATGTGATCAATATGTATGATGAATATGTGCTATTAAAAATAATGTATAAAAAAGATTCTCTGATTCAGATTAAATAATAGCTTTGCCCTACTAAACATGACTTTTGTTTAATCGTGGATTATATTACCTTGAGTGTCTTTAGAAAGTTTTGTTTGTTGTTACTGGAAGTTGAGCTTAGGGCCTTTGCTCTGAAGCTACATCCCCAGCCCTTTCACATGATTTATTTGGAGATAGTCTCTATGTCAGCAAATTGCCTGGGTGGAATTTAACTCATTCTGCTTTAACCTCCCAGGTAAAAAGAGATCTTTTCATGCAGTTATGTTTTAAGAGAAAATAGTGAGAAATTGGCTCATCTAGAGGATGTCAGGCAAGGTTCTTAAAGATATGGAATGTCTAAAACTGAGACTATATAATGTAGAGGAAATTAAAAGACATTGTAAGCATTTTGAAATATTTTCCAGTCTCCTGAGAAGAAAACATTACATCTATTTGGAAATAGCTTGCAAAGGCCTGTAACCCCAGGTATTTGAGAGGATAAAGCGGAAGGGTCACAAGTTCAAGGCCAGCCTAAGCAACTCAGTGAGATTCTGCCTCAAAGTAAAATAAAAAGTTTAAGAGCCAGGGATGCAGCTAAATGGTAGTGTGTTTAGTTCAATCCTCAGTCCCACAAAAAGAAAATAGGGAGAGAGAGGGTTTTTACATTTTCATATGCAATAATGAGTTTTTAGTTTCTGGTATTGAGTAGGGGTCACTGATCATAGTGAAGAGTGTCTGTGTAAGTGGAGGGAACTCAGCCTTACCCTTTCAAATCTTTTGTAATTCAGAGATTTATGGACTGGGGATTTAGCTCATTTGTGCATCACCCACCTGGTTCTGAGTTTGATTCCCAGTACCCACAAAAACATACAAACAAATAAATGGTTGTATACTTAAAAACAGAATTGTAGGGCAACATCATTTTTTTAAAAGTGTATTTCA
Organism: Ctenomys sociabilis; assembly: GCA_004027165.1. Classification (NCBI taxonomy): domain Eukaryota; kingdom Metazoa; phylum Chordata; class Mammalia; order Rodentia; family Ctenomyidae; genus Ctenomys; species Ctenomys sociabilis. The sequence goes on along the minus strand of PVKA01015651.1, from coordinate 22,262 downwards.
AAAATAAAAACTTTTCTGTTTTACAGGATTTAAACACTATTTATTCTTATCTTCATGGAATGGAAATATTATCAAATCTCAGAGAACATCAGCTTAGGTAAGTATGGTGTATTGTTTAAAGAGCTTGTTCTATGTAATTACTCCATTTATTTACCAAATATTTGTTAAATGCTATTTATTATCTTTGTTTGAAGCATTGAGAATATACAAATTTTATTAGATCCGTTGATTCTTGGAGTGTATATTTTGATGGCAAATAATTTTGGAATTTGGGGGAAAAAACAAAATAAAAATTGTGTATAATATCCCTTAGTGATAAGCAGTGAATACAGTAAAGCATAATGATGTGAAGTAAGCTAATGAAAAAGCTACCTGGGTTTAGATGATTTAATGCAGACCTCTCAGAATGACAGGAAGGAGCCAAGGACAAAACACAGGGTTTTGGTATTTGGAACATAGTGAGAAGGGTGTGAGCTGTGGAAATGAGTTTCGAAAGGTAGTTGCCCAAGTCATTTAGGAATTTCTGGAGGATGAGCATAGGAATCTGTGTTTCTTACCTTAGTTTTTCTTAGCCATGGGATCTTAAGTACTATTATTTGAGCGGCAGTTTGTTTTCTGTGAAATCAGTATAATGGTATATTTGTTGCCATGTTTTGAGAATTCACCTAAAAGCAAAGCACAGTGCTCAGTGGGTGCTAACTAGTGAAAATATTATCTAGTTTCATAGTTTGTATTGATAGTATGTCAGATACTTAAGATGATATGCTACCTTTATTCAGTGGAAGAAGCAAGAGCCCTGATTGGTTATACATTCCTGTGGACAGGACCTAGGACCTTTCTTACCCTCATTTTCCTTTTCTATAAAGTGGGCCATTTGACCTGCTTATCTTACCTTTTTATGATTATATGTATGAAAACATGTTATAATGACATATGTGGTTTTGTGTGACATTTTAATTAGACATGTTTTCTTTCCAAGAACACAGTTGCTTTTCCTGAGTATCTTTTTAAGTTTCTGATTATGGACCAGATTGCTACAATGTAATTATTCGGAATTTACTATATTGTATGTTCTCAATGATATAAATCATGTGTTAGTCTGTATCACGTAATACACCAAGAAGAAAGTTGAAAAGTAGAAGTCAATATTAAAAGTATTTTTTAATGCAAGCCAATGTAAATATTCAAGACATTTTTTTGGTACATACCTGTTCTCACTGAGGATGAAGTGGTAAACCACATTAATCATATTTTTTTATAACATTTATTATGAATTGATGGGCTTTATTGTGTATATATGAGTATTAAAATGGATGCCGCTTAATATTATCTAATTGCTTTAATAAAGTATTACTGCATTATAAATTTTTCCAAATATGAAGTTTAGTGAAATTTTCTTATAGAGCTGATTATTTTCTGCTGATTTAATAACAGACTTTTTAAAACAAATGTTCAAAAATTTCCTTTTAAAATTGTTAGATTAATGTCTGCAAGAGCACGCTATGAGAGATACAGTGGCAATCAAATTCTCTTTTGGTAAGTATGGCCATAATTTGCTTATATTTGTGAACTTTGTGCTTAAATTCTCACTTTTAGCATTGGAAATTATTCTAGAGTAGTTTCTATAGAACAAATTGAAATACATTCTTGAAATGTGAAGTACAACATACATAAAGCACACAAAAGTTGTCCAAGTAAAGCAAATTTTAATAAACATATGCGTGTAATCGTTGTTACTAATAAAAACAGAACAGCTCTCTAGTGGCACTAGTCAACTTTTTGGAAAGGTAATCAGTTCTAACTCTGTCATGGTAGATTATTTTTGCCTCATTTTGAACTTCTTAGAGATAGAATCTTTTAGTTTCCCCCACCCCCCATACCAGGGATCGAACTCAAGACCTTACACTTGCTAGGCAGGTGCTTAGGTCACTAAGCTATCTCTCCAGCCCTTGGTCTGGCTTTTTGTGCTTAGTAAATGTGTCTGAACTGGGCATGATGTGGTGGCTCACGCCTGTAATCCCAGAATTTGGGAGATGAGGCAAAAGGATTGCCCCAAGTTCAAGGCAAGCTTGGGCTACATAGTGAGTTTAAAGCCAGGCTAAACTATGTAGTAAGACCCTGTCTCAAAAAGAGAAATCTATGTGAGATTCTTTGATGCTTTTCACTGTTTTATTTTTATTGATGTATATATTTGCCTAAAATTAGATTTTATCTGTTCCACTATTAGTAAATAATTAGATTATTATGAATAACTTCTGTGAACATTTTTGTTGTTTTATTTGTATGCCCTTTATTGATTGCTACTGGGCAATAGGAATATAAATACTGAAAACCTTTATTTTCAGTTTTAGAAGATTCTGGTAATTTTATGTGATGTAAGTTATACCAGTTTTATCGGGGCTGGGGAGGTAGCTCAATAAAATAAGTGCTTGCCTGGCAAGCACAAAGTCTTGTGTTCAATCCCCAGTTCTGGGGGGGAATTCATATATATATATATGAATGATGGTTTTTCAAAAGATGGAACCTGATACAGATATTCCTTTGGGAGTCCGCCCATTAGCTCAGTTGTTTAAGTGCCTGCTTAAGCAAAGCAGTCAGGCTCAGATGCTGTGGTTCAATCCCCAAGATGCTCATGCCCTACCAGTCCTGCCCATAACACATCCTGAGCCAGCCCTTCCCAAAAAAAAAAATATTCAGTTTTAGCAACTACTAACTAGATATAGTAAGTTACACTTATTCTCTATCTTTCACAACACTTGAAATTGTCAAGAGTTGTGCTTATTTTGAATTTTTAGCCATTTTGCTGATTATTTCATTTATTGTCCTTTTATTTTACATTTTCCTATTTACTATTAAATGAATTTTGTATTTTTATAGACTCTTTGGACAACAGAAATCCTAACTGATGTTTTTCACCAATTTCTAACTTCTGGAGCTTTTGCCCTTGTGGTAAATTTTTTTATCTCTCTGTCTGTCTGGCTTGGGCTCTGGCTCCGGCGCTGGCCCTAGCTGTTTCTCTTTGTTACTGGACCTTGTCAGGCTAACACTGAGCTACATTCCCAGCCTGATGAATACTTTCTGTGTCCTGTTTCAAAGACTCAATCTTTCCCATCCTTAGATTTGTGAAGACATGCTTGTCTGTCTTTCTGTTGAAAGTTGTTACTTCTCTAATTTAACTCTGTATTTTAGAATTGATTTTTATTTATGGTGTACAGTAAAAGTCAAGACTCATTTATTTTAAAAATACTTGGTATTTTAAAATACATTAATTACATTCAAGCTCAAATAACATATTATCTATGTTGTGAGAACTCATTTCTTTCCAAATGAAAAAGTTGTGTTTTGCAAAGCTAATACCTGGTTGTCATTAGATTCTCATACCTTCTTCATTCAGTCTGCTGTGATATATATAATTTTTTTAATGAAAGAGATCTGACCTCATACAGAGAAGAGGAAAAACTAGTATTTAATGGCCTTTACAGATAATTGGATATTCTTATTTGATATAATATTAAAGTGTAAGTTTATTAGTTACAACATGGAATCTGAGACTTTAATCAATGAATTTGTTAATATTCGGTTGAATTAAATTCTATTAGTCTTGGGGCCAAGGAGATAGATGGCTTAGTAGAATAAGCACTTCCCTGGCAACTGCAAGGGCTTGAGTTCAATCCTTGATTCCGCAAAAAAAACAAAACGAAACTATTAGTCTTTAATTCCAGCAACCTGGAAAGCTGAGGCAATTTAGTGTAACCATGCCTCAAAAAGGATTAGGCATATTAACTTAGTGGTAGAGTAGCCCTGGTTCAGCCCCCAATTCTTTTTTTTTCTCCCCCCCCCCATATTTTAGGGAAGGTTCTATAGGGTGTTCAGGGTCTCATAGGGATTCTCCTGTTCACAGCCTCCCAAGTGCTGGGATTACACGCACGCGCAAGCACCATGCCCAGTCTCATTCACCCTCTCTGCGCACCCCGGGGACAGGGTTAGCATGGGAGGCCTGGGGATCGAACCCCTGGTCTCTACACCTGCTTGCAGGTACTTTAATCTGCTGAGCTATTTGGCCAGCCCTTCAGCCCCCATTTCTTGAAGAAGGAAGAGAGTACTTGGTTTATCTTGCACTTTGAATAACTCATCCATTCATGATTTTGTAACTGCATCCATTGGATATTTGGGAATTATTGATGTTACTGGATTGTATTGTATTTTCATTTGGGCACATTTTTTAAACTAAATTGTAAAAAGTAACATTTACTCACTTTTAGTACTGGTTTCTTCCAGAAAACTTAGGAAAGTGTGAATCTCAGGATTAAATACAAGTTTTCTAAAATTACAAGTTTTATTCAAAGCTTAGATTTAATCATTGGTAAGGTTTATTATTTACCTATATGGATGTTCATTTGCCCCAGCATATTTCCCTGGTGTTTTGTAGTGACTACTTTAAGCCAATATATACACATGTATTTTTTCTCTACATTTTGTTTGTTTCTTTTCATGCCATCTGTGTCCTCTCGATTATTCTACATATCTTGACATTTCATAGTATGTTTTCACACATACATACACACAAAATGATGTGGGCTTAGAATAGCATTGAAGCTAAATTATGTCAGAGAATTGACATTTTTGTAAGTATATCTTTATAATATATTTCAGTCTGCAGAAGAGTTACTGTTTATTAGGTTACCTTTAATTTTTCAATAATAATGTTTAGAAACATATTTTTTGATCCAGCTAATATTCTTGCTTAGCCAGCCATTTTTTTCTTTTTAACTTTTAAAATGTTATCTTACCATATTCTGGCTTCTGCAAATGTTGAAGACTCAGCGATTATTGTTATTATTACTCCTTTGCAGTTAACTCAGTTTTTCCCTCTGGCTGCTACTGAGATTTTTTTCCCTTTGCTTGTCAGCAGTTGTGTCAAAGGTTCCTAGGTGTATTTCTTTTGGGTTTATTTTGTTCAAGGATCTATAGAACTAATTCATTCTATATATGATGTTTCTCATTGGTTTTAAAAAATCTTTAGCCAATATTTTTTCATTATTGCTTATTGTCTATTTTCCCATTTCTTTCATTTTTGTCCCTGTTTTGTTTGTACTGTTTTCTATGCTTTTCACCCCTGTTTTCATACCTTCTCCTGTCTTGATTCATTGATTCCACATCCTGTTGTTCTTAATCTTCATATTAAGCTATCATTTGAATTCTTAATTTTTAATTCTACTTTTCAGTTCTAGAGTTCCATTTTTTTTTTTTTTTTACTGGATCTTGGTGTTTAGGTCAAGTTCTCTATCTTGTGCCATTTTTTTGTGCATATTAAAAGTAACATTTTTCCCATTTGTTTTAGATTTGGCCCTATTCTTGGCAGTCTTAATAATTTTTTATTATTTACCACTGCATAAAAAGGTAGAATATTAATGTTTTCCCATAGAAAGTATTTATTTTTCATAGAAGGTATTTAGATATGTTTGGTTTAGCTTTATTTTGGCAGACAAGAGTTTACATAGATGTCTTGATGCAGTTGAGAATGCTGTGTGATTTATGTGATAGCTGTTAGGGGAAGTTTTCTTCTGATAGCTTGTATTTTTTTAGTGAGTAAGAGATAAAGATAATGAATTGAGAGTTTGGATAAGGAAAGAGATATCTGTAGTTGGAAGAGTGGACTAAATGGACTCAGATAATTATGGTTGCTAGCCATCTCTAAAAGCCCTCCTGAAATGGGGTATGGCTGTTTTTTCCATTGGCTGTGTTCTGCTACTAGGATAGCAGTGGAATAGGCAGAAAATTGGATTTATCTAGCCTATTAAGTACAGTAACATGAGATTAAGGACAGTTGAGGGAGCATTTCTAAAGGAATGATAATGGTAACTTAATATGGAGTTTGGGTTCAGAAAAGAGGGACAGGAAAAAAATCTGGTAACATCATTTGAAGACAAATAGATTATGAAAGTCTGGATAAAAGAATGAGTGAGAAAGAAGAATGATGCTTGGATTATAAAGGTGGTACATTTATTGCAATGTAGTATTTCTGGTGGTTGACCATGAAAGTGCATGCCTGAGTTGAAGTAGAGGGTAAGATATTTAAAGAAGAGATCAAATAACAAAACTCATCAATGGTATCAGAACATTAAAAATAGTACAAAATCTGTTGAAAATAATATTAGGGTAGTTATAAGCCAAGAATTAAAATCTATAAGAAATGGGGATTTACCCTTGCTATCTGTACTTGGTTGTGTCAGAAGACACTAGGAGTCTGATCTAAGATTCAAAATTGTAATTTTTAATGGAAAGAGGAAAAAAGTGGTTTAGAATTAGGCACAAGGAGAGGATATTGATTTATCTCTAGCTCCATTGATAGGAGGAATATATGAGAGTATTTTCCAGATGTCACCATGTGAGTTCCAAAGTTGGTGGGTGAGTGTGAAGACTGGAGAAGGTTAGAAGGGAGATTAAACAGAAAGAGGTTGATCTAGAACCAAGTGCACATTTGAAACTTGGAGATAACATGAGACAGCTGGGATTTTACAGCGTCCAGTGTAACCTAGGTATAAAAGACATTTCAAGAGTATTTTTCTTCTGAGTGGCTGGTATTCCTTTGTCTTAGAGATGAGTATGATCTTCACAGTAAGATTTCAATGGTTTTATAAAATTACAATGAAGGGAATTTTGAGAAATGTTTTCTTAGTGAAAATGTATACTTTTCTTGTAAGTATTTTCATCACTATGCCTGATTAACGCTTAAAAGGCTTAATGTGTATAAACTTGAATGAAGTTCAAATTTAGAATTTTACTGTTCAACATCACATTTTAGTGTAAACTTCTAGCAAGTGAGTACTAAAGGGAAATCTGAAAAACTAGATTTTTAGGTTAAAGATTATACAGCCTTAGATAAAAGTTTTGCTTAGTGGTTTTATGATTAGGAAAAAATACTCATAGAGCACTTTAAAGTGATTTAAAGTGGTTTTAAGTTAGAATTAATTAAATGAGGCTACTAGAGATTCACTTAGCCTGTTAAATTTTAAATTATGTGTAGATGTAAATACTCATCAAAACCTTATCTGTAATACTCTGGTTCCCACAAGTAAGCATCTGATATCTTTCAATCATCTTATGTCTTTCCTGGTTCTTCTGGGAAGTGACATATTATGAGAATATATTTTCTTTTTCTTTGTCTTTTTTTGGAACTGGGCTTGAACTTGAGAATGTGTTTTATAACCTAAAGTGAAATATTTCAAAAGTAGAGTGTACCACAGTAGCACCAGTTATCAAATGTACCCTAAATATTGATAACCTGTCCTTCCTCTTTTTTCTCTGAATTCTTAAAAACTAGTCATTGTACCCACTTTTTTTTTCCAGAACCAGGGATTGAACTCAGACCCTTCTGCTTGCCAGACAAGCGCTTATCTTACTGAGCCATCTCCCCGGCCCCCGTTGTACCCACTTTCAAGCACTGGATTTTCATCTAGGCATGATTTAGTAGTAATAATAATTCACTCCTAGTCTCAATCCTGTTATGCAGGGTTTTGTTCTCTATCATGCCTTTTATATGCATTTGTATTGTCTTTATGGTGTGTATATATTGTATTTGCTTCTTTATATGCACTTCATATGTATCTATGATGGGGTTAAGGGATATAATATCTTTACAGTTTACTCTGTATTATCAACTAGAGAGACAAGTTGTCAATTTTGATTTTAATTATCACTAAATATTGAATATACATGATTTTTATCACAGCTCTATTATATGAACTACAAGTGTGACAATTTTAAGTATTTTAAATGTTCTCATATTTTTTGTGTACTATGATGTAGCTTCCCCTTGCCTATGTTTTGTTTACCTGTTAATATTTATCTGTGCCAGCCACCCCTGCCCATGTGGCAACTTGGTCTGTATAAAACTTTAGGCAAATGTACAGAATTTCCCAAATATCCAAGCATTGTTTCTTAATTTTTAATGACTTTGAGTATTTTCAGAATATCTACGTGCATGTGAAAATGTTCATTCATTCATTCATTCATTTATTTAAACAGTTCAGAAACTGTTGCCAGATGTTGGTATATCCTGCTTTCTGGATCTGTACTTGTGAAAGACTCCATGGTCTTACCTCCTTGCAGGTAGGTGTAAGGTGTATGTTAACGTCATAGCACATAAGACAAGCAAAGTTAACGTTATAATTATTTATTTTGTCTCATATTAAACAACATAAAATGTGTGTTTTTCTCTCTGTAGCTGGTATGTGCTTCAAATGTCCTTGCTTCATCAAAAATATTCAACAAGAATCAGCTCATATTTCATATTTAATCACTTAGCTATTTGATTTTGGACCAGTTTTAATTTTGTATTTAATTTTTAATTTTGTAGCGTAAGAATAAAGTTTTAGCAAGCTCTATTGCTCACAGCTCTCAATAGACATCTATATGAGGTCACACTGTAGAACCAGACAGTATGACTTCATATTTCTCCTCTTGTACTTCTTAGACAAGTTAATTTCTTTGTACTTCATTTGGTTTGCTTATAAAATAAGTATAATAGTTGACTATTATTACAAATAAAATGTATATTCGTTCTTGGTTATTTAAGTCTTTTGGCTGTTTTTCCTGTAGTATAGGACTCATATTAGTGAACTCTACATAGACAGTAAACTTAGTTGATGTTATCGACATTTATATTTTAGGATTAATTTTTTTTCAACCCATGACCATTTAATTCAGATCACAAAACTTGAAATGCACACCTAACATATAACTTTCTTATATTATTTAACTGCAAATAAAGTTTATTTTTAGGGCATCAGTGCAACTAAATTAGAATTAACTAAATAAACTTCTAATGCCATTCTTAAAGTATTATAGACTGTATTGAGAATATACATTACTTTTTTAGGACTAATGATAAATGATGAGGTAGAATAGACTACAGCAGATTTTCTAGCTTAAGACCCCTAAATTAAGTTTACACTGAATTTAAATACTGGTGGCTTTTTAGGAATGAGAGATCTATGTTGCTGAATACAAAGACTGGTATTTACTTTTTCAAGTGGCTCAAGCTCACTAACACATAAGCCCTTAGCAGACCCCTAATAAAAGACCAATTTGTAAAACTGGGCCATTTTAATCATAAATAGTTTTCTTGATAAATGTAGTCATGAGAGTTGTTCAGCAGTATTCAAGTTATGGTTTTCCTGATTGGTCTGTAGTCTTCAATAAGTGTAAAAAGTTGTTGTATGAAACATCTGTTAAACTAGTAAGACTGCATTGATGCATCCATCATTTTCAGGTTCTTGGTTACCTGGGCATATTTACCCCAAATAACCTTGCGACACCTTCTTGTGTCACAAGGCCCAACTCTTGCCTTGGGTAAGAGCTCACGTTCACCTGTTCACCTCGATCAGTGTACCTTGGGAATAACACCCATTGTATACAGTGACAATGGAAGATTCTTTTTCACACCAAGAATTGGCAGGCAAAAGGTGGCTTTCAGTTCACGGTGTGTTACACAGGTCTTCTTAAAATGTAAGCCCACCGGGCATAGTGGCACATGCCTATAATCCCAGCACTTGGGAGGCTGAGGCAGGAGGATTGTTGTGAGTTTGAGACCAGCCCGAGCTACAAAGTGAGCTTAAGACCAGCTTGAACTGCATAGTGAGACCCTGTCTCAAAAAGACAAAAAAAAAAAAAAAAAATTATATATATATAAGCCCATTGGCCTAATGAATCTTTCATATTTAGGTGGATTTTTTGGAAAGCCATCATCAACAAAGTAGACTTTAGTAACCATCCTCTTTCATGTCTTCTTTTTTCTCTTTCCAGTTCAAATAACTTTTTTAAAAAATTTATTTGTATTTTAACTTGAGTAAAAAGTAGAAGCAAAAACAAATAGAAAATAATGACATAAACAGGGTAACATACAATAATACATATGTTACAGATTTTCAAAACATGGATAGTTAAATATATATATATATACATATATATGTGTGTGTGTATATATATATATATACATATATATACATATATATATATATATATTTATATTAAATAAAACAATCCAGCACAGATCAGCAGTCCACAATAGAAGTGGGTTATCCACAGAAGTTGTTGATTTGATCCATTCAGAGCTCAGTATAATAATAAGACTTTATATACCTCCATTTTTATACTTACCTGCTGGATGGTTAAGAACAAGTTAAAGCAAAACCTATATAACAAGAAATGTAACTTTTGCATCAGATAAGGTCAGTCAGGTACCAGTTCAAATAACTTTTAATACTTCTGTTTCTCCTTGGGCACAAACTTTGGGCAGAGGAACTTCACATTTTCCCACCTTTTCATTTTTATTTAATCATATTGGAAAGTGCTTTTGCACAGTACTGTCCTTCTCTGTCTAGGAGGTAGGCAGGTTCTGCTCCTTGTGGAGTGTTTTCATTGTTCTTTTGTTTGGTGTTTCTTTCTTCATGCATCGTGATAGTCTTCTTCATGCATCGTGATAGTCTTCTTCATTTGTATTTTCTCCACTTGGCACTGTAGAGCTTAGCCTTCAGGCCAATCATTTTTTTGCCTTCTTTGAGCCTCTCAACTTTCCTTCTTTCTCTTTTTCTCATGGTAATCCAAGCGATACTCATAGCATTTCTCATGTAATTCAATATATTTATTCTGTGGTATGATGACAGCTGCAGAGCCGCAGTGGGTAGCAGCCTCAGATATGCAAAGAAAAGTCCTAACTTTGGGGTTTCCCAGATGTATGAGCTGCCTCCATGCAGCTAGAAACAGGATTAATGTTTTTAAATGTATTTTTTTCTGTTCTTGTAAATGGTCAAGAATTTGTTATAAAAACTTTTTTTCTAAGCCAAGTGTGATGCTATGTGCCTATTAGCTCTTGGGAGGCTGAGGTAGGAAGCTCACAGCAAGTTGGAGGCCATCATGAGCTACATGGTAAGCTGAAGGCCAGCCTGAACTATAACTGAGACCCTGTCTCAAAAAAAGGACTGGGCAGATAGCTCAGCAGACGAAAACGCCTGCTTAGGCAGAGTGCAGCAGCCAGGGTTCAGTCCCCAGCATCCTCAGCATGTTGTGCCAGTTCCACCTGGGGTTTGCTGAGACAGTGATTGAGTCTGGGCATGGTGGCATGTGCCTGTAATCCCAGTGCTTGGGAAGCTGAAAAAGGAAGATCACTATGAGTCTGAGCTACATAGTGAGACCCTGTACTAAGTACAAAAAAAAAAGACACTTTATAGTGGTTAAAAAGCATCAATAATTTTTTTTTGTGAAGATGAAATTTAACATTTAAAATAATTGGTAAGAATGTAGTTTGAAAAGGCAAAGTCATAGTGTGCATTAATGTAACTGTCATGAACTTTCTATTATGATACCGACAGAATATCAGCAGTACTTAGTAGAGAAGAAGTAATAGTGGAGGCTTACTCTTCCCTTGAATGTCCCTGTACATTCCCCTGTACAGCCTCCAAAGCACCCTGAGGGTCATCTGACCTTTTGTACAGATAAGCAGATACCAATAAGATAGGAGAAGAATGGCATCAAAGCAGATTTCCAACAACAAGTGCTTTGGGCAGGAAGTTTTTGAACGTGAGAGACTAGAACTAAAATGTAAAATGAAATTTGTATGTACTTACCACCAAACACAGAACTGGGAAGTGCCCTGCCCTGTATTGGCTCTCTGGTTTAACTAGCATGGAATCAAATTTTATATCAAAATCTGGTTATCATCAAGCTGCCTGGCCTTGTCGTCACTCCAGATACCACCCCTTGTGAATGCAGTATTGAGAGGATGATAGCGGGAACTTTGGCACTGGAGCAGGATTTTATGTGAATGCTACTGAAGATCTTTGGAAAACTAATTACAGAATATACTCTTACGTAACAGAAGAGCTTCACTAACTCATAAGTGCCAATTTAACAGGGGTCCCTCTCAAAGGATGTCTTTATTTTTGGCCACTCCATGGGAGGCCATGGAGCTCTGATTTGTGCTTCAAAAAACCCTAGAAAATACACACTTGTGTCAGCATTTGCTCCCATTTGCAACCCAGTCCTTGGGGCAAATAAGCCTTTACTAGATATTTGGGACTAGATCAAAATAAATGGAAGACTTATGCATCCCACCTTGTGAAGTATTTTCCAGATCCTCAGCTGGACATACTGATTGACCATGGAAAAGATGACCAGTTCCTTTCAGATGGACAGCTACTCCTAGATAACTTCATTATTGCCTGTATAAAAAAGAAAATCTGTGGTTTTTTTTGTTTTTTTGGTTTTTTTTTTTGTCTTTTTGAGACAGGGTCTCACTGTGCAGTTCAGGCTGGCCTTAAGCTCACTTTGTAGCTCAGGCTGGTCTCGAACTCACAACAATCCTCCTGCCTCAGCCTCCCTAGTGCTGGGATTACAGGCATGCGCCACCACGCCCGGCTTTTTGTGTTGTTTTTAGATTACAACAGGTTTATGATTATAGTTACTGCCTTGTTACCACCTTATGGCTGATGACATCAGACATCATGCAGAATATCTGCATGCATGAAAAGCTTCAGATGAAAGAATCTCTTCAGATTATAAAAGTTAAAAGAATTGCTGAGGAAAACGTCATTGTTAAATGCAGGATTTCATAATGTTAAAAGCCTTCCTTCTACAGTTGACTAATCTTCTGAATGCATACATAAAACCTGCTTCTGACTTTAAAAGTTATCTTACCAGAGTTTGCACAGGAAGATTTTAATATTAATTTGCAAATCTTTGTTATATTAATCTCAGGTCACAGAATATGAGTATAATATTGTTCGTATCATAGAATACTAACTGCATTAGAGGATTTAAAAGTTATTTAGCTCATTTTCCCCTTTTTCCAGACTTTCATCATCTGAAGTCGTGGACTGTTCACTTGATTTCTAGAAGGCATTTAATTAGTGGTTTCTAGTTATAAGTATATGTATTACAAATATTACTACAATTTAAATATCAGTAATCAAATATGCATACTTTTTGTGTGTATTTTAAGGAAGGGTCTACAGGGTTTCAGGATGTCACTACTAGATTGGACTCCTAAGGGTCTGCCTGTTTATAGCCTCCCAAGAGCTGGGATTACATGTGTGTGCCACCACGCCCATTCTCATTTGCCACCTCAGTGTGCCCTGGGGTTGGTGCCAGCACAGCAATTGAACCCTGACCCCTGCACCAGCTTGCAGGTGCTTTAATCTGCTGAGCTATTTGGACAACCCTGTGTACATACATCTTGCATCCTCTAAAAAGATGATAATTCATCAATTTTGTTTACCTGTTTTATTAATAAATTTTGTTTTTCTTTTTAAACAAGGAAAAAAGTAATCCTGTAGACAATGTCTTTAATGGGACAATTTATTATAAAAAAATTATTAACTATTGAAGGGGTTAGGTACTAAGAAAAAGAGTATCTCCAAAAAAATAAATAAATAAATTTTTTTTAAAAAAGTGTCCCTCAGCTGAGGGTGTTGTTCCCAAGAACTGTGCAAACTTAAAAGGAAGACTCCCTGTTCTATGGCCAGTGTTCATTTAAGCTCAGCAGATAGCAGAGAGTCTCTAGGGTTTGTTTAACCATAGCTGGTCTATAGTGATCTGATCACAACTGGTTTCACCTCCTAGGCTACTCAGTTTCCATGTAAATGCATTCAAACCTTTATGGCTGATCACATTTGAAATTGCTTTCTGTGAACAAAACAATTCTTTCTATCTAATAAGGTACAGCTTTGTTTCATAAGAGTGAAGCTGTTGTTACCTATTATCCCAAAGGAATGCAAACATCAGTTTTCATTGCTTTGTTAATTATATATTCCATCATTTTTTGAATATTCTAACTACTTTATAAAAATTTACTTTCAACAGCTTGTATATAAGTGGGATGAGAAAGAAGAAAATAGTTTACATATATAAATACGACCAGTTCAATGAGAAAATATAAAAAGTACCACTGCCCTTATTTCTGTAGTTGGCTTTAGTGTTGAGGCTATTACCTCTGGGTGTTCTTTCCTTACTCATTCAGTATTTCTGCTCTTCACTGAAACACCAACTTCTCTGTTATCTTTATAGGATAATGGGCATAAAACCTTCATTTCTAGAGGATTGTCAGTTGTCTCCTTTGCTCCCTAGCCCTTTCCTTCTTCCTTCCCTTGTTGTTTCCCATAACATGTAGTAGTGCACATGGAATTACTGCAAGGAGCCAGAGAGTCCATGGGCTCCAGACATTGTCCCTCTGGCCTCCATTGTTTGTTGTTATCCAGTTGCAGCTTGGTAAAATCGGGGTCAGTTAGATGGGCCAGTGGAATGACTCCTGTCCCAACCAGTTAAAAGTTTCAGGTTTAGTGGAACCATTGTCTTGCTTTCTGGTAGAAGTGTTAAGACTATAAATCAACAAAGTTCCAAGTTGCTGGGAGGAGAAGCAGAAATTCTGTGAATGAATTGTTAAGATACAATGAGAAGAGCCATTCCGCCTTTTATGCCTTGAGTATGAGACCCATGTATTCTGACTACTAGAGAAGGCAAAAAAAAACTGAAAAGAGAGTACTTTGGCTAAATGTGTTGCTGTCCTGGAGGTCTACTACTTTGTAAGTCCATGGGTGATGATGTGGGCAGATGCAGGCACCATCTATTTCTAGAATGTGTTTATTCCATTCTAGAATGCCTGGTTCCTCCCATGACAGAAGAGGTCCAGTATAAATAACCTACCTCCATTGGCTGACGTTCCTCTTGAGGAATGTTATACACCTTTCTCAGACACACTGCCTGGTCTCCTAGGCCTTTTGTAATCCAGGTGGAAGGCTTTTTAACCCCATAACTTTTGCATTGTGCATGTACTTAATATCAGCACCACATGGATAATGCCACAGTCTGCTATCAGCAGTAGCAATAAGCAGGCTTTCCTCTCTTGGTTGTGGGTGTTGATTGCGGGGCCACTGGGCATTCTGAATCCAATTCTGAGGAACAAATTTTCCACACTGCCTCCATTCTGGAACTAGGTGCTCTACGGCTTTCTCCTCAAAGCAAAGTCTTTCACTTTTGCAGATTTGAGGCTGCAAAGAGTGGAGATTTGCTACTGCTTCCTATGATGCCCTCAGGCCATCTTTTCTATTCTCCTGTTCCTTCTCAGCAGTTAAGATGGCCTTAGCTCTATCTTTGATTTTTTTAAATTCATTCATTCATTCATTCATTCATTCATTCATTCATTCATTCATTTGGTACAGGTTCTCACTGTGCAGCTTGGTCTCGTAGTGATT
This sequence comes from Ctenomys sociabilis, assembly GCA_004027165.1. Lineage (NCBI taxonomy): Eukaryota > Metazoa > Chordata > Mammalia > Rodentia > Ctenomyidae > Ctenomys > Ctenomys sociabilis. Next base: position 7,014 of record PVKA01015651.1, on the reverse strand, counting down.
CTCCTGTTTCAGCCTCCCCGGTGCTGGAATTATAGGCATGTGCTACCATTCCTGGTTTCAGTGGTGTACCTGGGTCAGGGCCAGTATGGCATGGAGTACTGGGGATAGAATCTAGGTCCTTGCACTTGCCAGTCAGGTCCTTAGACCATGCTCTTATCTTTGGATTCCACAGCTTTACTGGAGCTTCCTTTCTAGCCAAACTCACATTTTAAATTATCCTGCTAGTGGGCTCTTTGCTCTAGATTCCTTGCCTATATCTGGCTAAAAGCCCCTAACAATAGCCATGCCATTGTCTCAACATTTGGCTGCCTTGAAATTTCTTCCATCAAATTACTTAGTCCATCACCCTTAATCTCAGTCCCAGGCAGTCTCTGGATGTTAGTAAAATGCAGGCTAACTTTCTGCTACAGAGTCCAGCACCCAGTGCAGTCCTTCTTCCCAACAGAAACCTGAACCTTGCTTTTATTGGGAGCATTTCTGTCAGTCTTCTGGTATTCTGAGCTCTGACCAGAATCTCCCATAGAGAGCAGCCTGAGGCATTCCAGCACCATTCTTTCAGGTGACATAAAACTTCTCAAGTTAACACAGTGTATCAACCCCTATAGTGGCTTTATGTTATTACTGGATGGGCTGAATTGTAAATCCAGCTGGCACACTGGCTTCTACTGCAACCTTGGTGGCAGCCTTATAAATGACTGTGAATACTGGTCATAGTATCATGCTCACATATGATATGTGTTAACCTCCAACTCCAAATAAAATAGGCAGTATGCATCTTTTATAATAAATTAAAGTACAGCAACTTGTATTTTACCTTGGAGGGGGCAGGGATAAATTATGATGCCCTGAATCATGGAAAATAGCCTTCAGCTTTACTGAGGTGAACAGCCCTTAAATTTTTGTTCCTCGCATTCTAAATTGTATGTTTTTTTATTATGGCATCCAAAGTATATTGCTTTTATTTTATAATGAAAATCTTACATGCAGTTCAAACCAATAAAATTAAAGTATATTATAAACAAGATGAATAATAAATTGTCTTGACTTTTTTTGTTATTGTTGTGCTAGAGATCAGAACTTGGACTAACACATGCCAGGCAAGTATACTCTTACTAGTTAACTAAGCTACATCCCCAGTCCCTCAAACCTGAAATTTAAATGTTTTTCTTTTGAAATAAATTTAACCTTTTTCTATAGTTAATTTATTCTTAGTTATAGTAAAGTCTGACTTTAGCTCAAGAAAACAAAGGCTTCATTACATTTGATTTTTAAATATAGGTTATATATCTAACCCTACATAATTGTCTGTTTATTCATTTACATAGCAAGCAAGGATTAACTGCATATCGTCTCAATATAAAAACTATCACTATATATCTCTGTATAAAACAATAATGGAGGGAATAGTACTCATTTAGATTGGGATTATTACTGCTTTTTTTAAAAACAAACAATTTTTTAAAATTTATTTGGTATAGGGTCTTGCTACGCAGTTCAGACTAGTCGTGATCCTCCTATCTTAGCCTCTCCAATGCTGTCATTACAGATGTATGCCACCCTGCCTTGTTTTGGAGCTTGCATGGCATGTCGTACAGGAGATTAAACTTGTGACCTTGTACTTTGCAGGCAGGTTCTTAGGCTGAATCCAACCTTTTTTTTTTTTTTTTTTTTTGGAGAGAGAGTCTACCTGTATCACTCTGGCTGGGTTCAAACTTGTGATCCTCCTGGCTCAGCTTCCCAGATGCCGAAATTTATAGGAATGTACCACCATGTCTGACTTGCTTTTCTTTTTCTTTTTGTTTAAAGGAGGCCCCCTGTGTTGTCTGGCATGAAAGAAAATTTTCTTTGGAGAGGCCACTGTAAAAATGGCCTACAAACTAGGAGAGAGAAGAGGCATTTCAAATAACACTATGATGTTTGATACACTTACAAATGTCTGTGTCATGTTAGGCATTCTGTGCTAGTCTTGGGGATAGGGAAAGTAATAATAGTACCACTGTTCATTGTCTAAAGACATAATCTCTAAAATAATGTTTTGACAAAGTAATAAATCCAGACTATTAAAAAGTCACAATAGTAAAACTAATTGTACTTCAGAGTATTAAATTGTTCTTCAGGAAATATATCTACTTTATTGTCCACATTGCTCAACCTGTGTGCATAAATAACCACTTTTTAATCTTTCCTTATTTGTCATATGTTTATGGCTGATACTTCCATAAGAAAAAATACAGACTTAGCAAAAGAAAAGCATGTAGATTTATTTAATATGTGTTATGTGACATGGAGCCTTGAAATAGGAGCTTAAACGTCAAACTGCATTTTTATGCTAATTCTGGTGAAAGAAATGGCTATTTGAGGATAAATATGCCAAACAAAATAGAAATATGACAGTGTAAATTGGGAGTAGTTGGTCCAGGCCTGCCTGTTCCTGTTCTCTGTGTGTGTGTTCACTTTTCTTGGTGTGAGGCAGGACACCTGTCACAGGTCTTCAGCAGGCAAGGAAGGAGGTAAGATAATAACCACTTTCCTAGAGTTATGGCTTGTTTTGGGGAAGAGGCATTTTACTTTCAGTGACCTGCTTGAAAGAGGGAGAGCAAAAGTTGGTTTCTTGATTCTGTGGCACTCCCAAATTCCTTTACTTCAAAATAGTCAGCATACCAAGTTATCATACTGAATCCCATCAGTAACTTGTATATCTTTCCAGTGATTCTTTTAGATTATCTGAAGAAAATATATTCTCCTTTCTGATACAAATAACATTTCTTTGTAATTATGAAGTACAGAATGGTACAGGTAACAAATGTACATGTTAATGAGTTACTGTATATTGAATATTTGTCTAATCACTACCTAGATTGAGAAATTTGATATTGTCGGCATCCTAGAAGCAGCCTGTACGTCTTGATTTTCACATGAATTTTTCTACTTCTCTCTAAAGATCTATAGTGTTTCAGCCTGTGGATGTCTATATCTTAACCTTACAATTTGATTTTGTTTTCTTTCAAACTTAGTAGGAATGTAGTCATTTTGTAATTCTTTTGTGTATGTCTTCTTTGGCCCAACATTATGTTTATGAACTCCATCCAAATTGTTTTATATATTATACTTCATTTATTCCATATGTTTACTGTTTTGTTTTTGCATAGTTACCATTATTATGAACATTTCTACATATAAGATGCCCATATGTTCATATTTCTTTTGAAAATGCCTAGCAGGCATAGTTGATTCAAAAGATAAACTATATTCAGCTTCCATTGAGAGTTGCAATTTTATTTCAAAGTAGATATATTATTATACATACCCACCAACAGTGTAAAAATTTCTGTTGTTTTATATCTTCGCCAACACGTAGTAGTTTTTTAATTCTTATTTTTTTGACTGCTTAATTTCGGTTATTCTTTAAGAGTCCACAGTACTATTTTATAGTTATGATTTTTTTAATGTTTACGTATTTTTTAATTAATGCATTTCATATTGTTTTCATAGTGGTTTTTTGTCTTACGAGGCAAATTCTTGATATTGTACTTACAAACACCATTAGAGCAGAAGTCTCTAATCAATGAATTAAGAGAATGTAGCTGTACACTTCTTATTTTTTAAAGTTGAATTGTAGTACAGTTTCAATAATTAATACTTTCTGCCTTGTTATCTTCCTAGTGGTTGCCCATAGTACAAGAAGCCGACAGAATACCTGTCCAAACACTACTAGTGCAAATATTGCTTCTCATAGAATTATGCAGAAGTACTGCATATTTATCCTAACTGTACTGTTTATACAAACACAGAATGGTTCTTCCTTTGTATCTCCCTTTTTTTTTGTTTAGTCCTGTCAAAGATGGGCATCCCATTATCATTCAATTATTATAGGTGCCTGAACTCAGCGAAATAATCACAGTCCAGCAGTCCACAATAATATTGGGTTATCTGAAGAAGTTGTTGACTAGAGCCATTTACAGCTCTGCTTATTATAATGGCTTTATTTTATATACCTCATTTTTATACTTTTCTGCTGGATGGTTAAGAATGAGATAAAGCAAGACCTATATAACAAAAAATATAGCTTTTGTATCTGATGAGGTCAGTCAAGTTCCCTCAGGGTTTGTCCTGTACCCCCATACCTCACTCTGTAGATCCTTTGTCAGTGTCAGCCATGCATGAGTCACTGCCATTGCTTGACCAGTTTGCTCTCTATGAGAGCCTGAGAGAAAGTTTTCTCTCCATGTAACTCTCCTTAGGCACACTATAAATCATCTATTGCATTCCTCTGTGGCTCCATAATCTCCTTGATCAGAAAATTTGGGGCACAACTGAGTTCCATGATGTTACAGTACAGGTTCTCCTATGTCCTGAGTCTTCATTGACCTTGAAAGGCCATGGCCAAAATGTTAGCTGATCTTGCAGCCCTTCCATTTCTCCAATTTTTGATCTGTGAACTTAGGTTGTTAACCATCTAGAAGAGAAGCTGATTAGTATCCTGCAACATATGCAGTTCAGTTTACCCTATCTGACTAAATTCTTTTTAGTTGTTATACATTTCTATTTGTATTTCTTATTTTGATTTCTTATACTAGGGAGATTATATGATATTAGCACATGTGTATCTGGGTTATTTCACTTATGAGTATATGTTCAAGTGGCATCCACTTCAATATACATGCTTCAAGTTTATCATTCTTTATAACCAAGTAATATTCCATTGTATAGAAATACTACATCTTTTTCAATCATTCCTCATGTGACAGACATCTTGGTTGTTTCTAAGATTTAGCTGTCACACATTGTGCTGCTATAAACATAGGTGCACATATATCACTATGATATGATCTTTTCAGTTCCTCCAGGAAAATTCCCTGTAGGGGGATAGCCAGCTTGAATGGGATTTCCAGTCCTAGTTTTGTGAGGAGTCTCCACACTGATCTCCACAATGGTTGTACCAGTCTACATTCCCACCAGCAGTGGAGAAGTGTTCCATTTTCCCCACATCCTCTCCAACGTTTGTTGATTTCTTTATGATAGCCATTCTTTCTGGAGTGAGATGGTATCTCAGTGTTGTTTTTACTTGCATTTCACAGATGGCTAGCGATGTGCAGCATTTTTTCATATATTTATTCGCTTCTTTAATTTCCTCATCTGAGAAGTATGTATGCATCTCAGATGCCCATTTCTCGATTGGGTCTTTAAATTTGAGGGCCCTAGTATATCGTAGTTCTTTATATATTCTACAGAGCAGACCTTTGTCTGAGTGCCTATTAGTTAGGCTTTTGAATTTTATTTATTTTGGAGTTTTGGAAAGGGTCTACAGGGTGTGCAGGGCCTCACTGCTAGATCAAACTTTTAGTGATCTGCCTGTTCACAGCCTCCCATGAGCTGGGATTACAGATGCATACCACCAACTCTACCATCCATGCCCAGTCTCAATTGCCAACTCAGCGCACCCTATGGATCAAACCCCCAGCCCCTGCGCCTGCTTGCAGCTGCTTTAATTCACTGAACTATCTGGCTGGCCTTATGATTTGAATTTTACTGATTGCTGATAAATGAGTATAATTTCCTTAGAATCACTTTTTTTGTAAATCTCTTAGGGTCTGTTTCTCACATATCCAGTGACTTCTCTGTTTGTAAATGAAATGTAAAAATTAGAATATTTGGAATAAGAAACCTTGATTATTTTACATATTCTGTGAGTTATTCTTTTGCTGATATTTTTGGTTGCATACAAGTTCTTAATTATAATTTAGTTATAACAATTTACTTATCTTTTCTATATTGGAAGTCCTGAAGATATTTTCCTTCATTACTTTCTAGAGCTTTTCTTGTTTTCTTTTCACAAGTAGGTCTGTAATCTACCTGAAATTAGTTTTTGTGTCCAGTATAATGTTGAATGGTTTCCATGTGGATACCTCTATATTATTTTTCTGTTTAGTACCATGGGTTTTTTTTTATAAGTCAGATATCTATATATGTCATTCTGGACTGCTGATCTTCTCCACTAGATTTTATGTATCCCTATTGGAATACTACCCTATTATGATTAATAGAGCTTTATAATGTGTTGCAGAGGCAGGAGAAATCTCTCTACTCCCTATTGAAATTGAATATTTGAGTCTGACAAATGTACTGACAATCATCTGGTTAACAGAGAAAAGGCATGTAAGTTTATTTATATGCACAGGAGCATCACAAGATATTGAACACCCAACATTCTGATGAGATTCAGAACTTGGATTAGATTATAGGGCCTTGGAACAGTGCTCATTTGAACTCTGAGTGTGATATTTTACTTTGAATCATTTTTTTCTATGATAATTTTATTTTTAATTGATTTGTATTGTTCTTCAAGCTTCCAATTTGAAGTCCAAACTTGATAGTTCTGGGTGATCTTTTCTGAGCCTAGCAGTGTTCTGATGTTTAATAGAAATACTGTTTGATAGTTGATTCCCAAATTGTCTAATAGTGTTTTACCATTTCAGACACCTTCCAGCAGTATGGAAGAGTTTGAATCTCTATTTCTGTCTACTGTTACCATCACCATGTGGTGTTATCAGTCTTTTAGTTTATTTTTGTCATAGTGAGGTAGTTTTCTATTTTCCTGATTGTAATGATGCTGAGCACTTTTATTGTGCTTATTGGCCATTGCTTTGTCTGTTTAAATTGGGTAGTTTTAATGTTGGGGTGTTCATCTTTATCATTATGAAAAAATATGTAATATGTTCAGCATGCTGGCTATTTGTCATTTATCTCATTAATTTGGTAGGCATTTTCATTTGTCTAATTTTCTTTCTATACATTTAGAGTAATTGATATTTGCTATAAAAACTACATGTATTTACAGTATATAAATGTATTAATTTTTGGCAAATGTAAATATCTATAAAAGCATTATTAGAAGTTAAATTTTTATTACTGTTAGAAAGCGTAAAACCACTCCTAACTTTCCCTTCTTCCTTAGTGCCCAGGTAATTACTACTTATTTACTTTGTCAATGTAGGTTATTTTATATTATCTGAA